>CAJQUW010011038.1:0-19698 GCA_907163375.1 Prostheceraeus crozeri
CAATGAATGTTTTGAATCGATTCCAATGATGTTGAGTTCAATTTCAATGATGTTGAGTTCAATTTCAATGAAGTTGAGATCGATTTCAATGATGTTGAGATCGATTCCAATGATGTTGAGATCGATTCCAATGATGTTGAGATCGATTCCAATGATGTTGAGATCGATTCCAATGATGTTGAGATCGATTCCAATGATGTTGAGATCGATTTCAATGATGTTGAGTTGATTTCAATGAAGTTGAGATCGATTTCAATGATGTTGAGATCGATTCCAATGATGTTGAGATTCGAAATTTCCAATGATGTTGAAATCGATTCCAATGATTGTTGAGATCGATTCCAATGATGTTGATATCGATCCAATGGATGTTTGAAGATCGGATTCCAAATGAGGTAGAGCATCCGATTCCAATGATGTTGAGATTGAGAAAATTTTCAATGAATGTTGAGTGATTTCTAATGAAGTGAGGATCGATTTCAATGAATGTTTGAGATCGAATCCAATGATGTTGAGATAGATTCGATTTCCAATGATGTTGAGAATCGATTCCAAATGATGTTGAGATCGTTTCCAGTGAATTTGAGATCGATTCCAATGATGTTGAGATCGATTCCATTGATGTTGAGATCGATTCCAATGATGTTGAGATCGATTCCAATGATGTTGAGATCGATTCCAATGATGTTGAGATCGATTTCAATGATGTTGAGATCGATTCCCATGATGTTGAGATCGATTCCAATGATTTTGAGTTGATTTCAATGATGTTGAGTTGATTTCAATGATGTTGAGATCGATTTCAATGATGTTGAGTTGATTTCAATGATGTTGAAATCGATTTCAATGATGTTGAGTTGATTTCAATGATGTTGAGATCGATTTCAATGATGTTGAGTTGATTTCAATGATGTTGAGATAGATTTCCATTCCAATGATGTTGAAATCGATTTCAATGATGTTAGCTTGATTTCAATGATGTTGAGATCGATTCCAATGATGTTGAGATCGATTCCAATGATGTTGATTTCAATTTCAATGATGTTGAGTTGATTTCAATGATGTTGAGATCGATTTCTATGATGGTGAGTTGATTTCAATGATGTTGAGTTGATTTCAATGATGTTGAGTTGATTTCAATGAGGTTTAGATTTGATTTTCAATGCTGTTGAGTTTCGATTTCCAATGAATGTTGAGTTGATTTCAATGATGTTGAGTTCAATTCCAATGATGTTGAGTTCAATTTCAATGATGTTGAGTTGATTTCAATGATGTTGAGATCGATTTCAATGATGGTGAGTTGATTTCAATGATGTTGAGTTGATTTCAATGATGTTGAGTTGATTTCAATGATGTTGAGTTGATTTCAATGATGTTTGAGATCGATTCCAATGATGTTGAGATCGATTTCCAATATTTAAGATTGATTTCAATGATGTTGAGTTTCAATTTCAATGATGTTGAGTTCAAATTCCAATGATGTTGAAGATCGATTTCAATGATGTTGAGATTGACTTTCAATGATGTTGAGATCGATTCCAATGATGTTGAAGATCGATTATCCAATGATGTTGAGAATTCGTTTTTCAAAATGATGTTGAGATCAAATTGTCAATGAAGTTTGAGATCGATTTCAAAATGATGTTGACATCGATTCCAATGATAGTTGAATCGATTCCAATGATGTTGAGAGTTTGATTTCAAATGATGTTTGAGATCAGATTCCTCCCAATGATGTTGAGATCGATTCCAATGATGTTGAGATTGAATTTTCAATGATGTTGAGATCCGAATCCAATGATGTTGACATCGATTCCAATGATGTTTAGAGTTGATTCCAATGATGTTGAGATCCGATTCCAATGATTTTGAGTTGATTTCAATGATGTTAAGAGAATTGATTTCAATGATGTTGAGATCGAATTCAAATGATGTTGACATGATTTCAATGATGTTTGAGAATCAATTCCAATGATGTTGAAATCGATTTCAATGATGTTTGAGGATTGATTTCAAATGATGTTGAGTTATCATTCCAATGATGTTGAAATCGATTTCAAGTGATGTTGAGAAGCGATTTGAATGATGTTTGAGATCAATTCCAATGATGTTGAACGATCGATTTTCAATGATGTTGAGTTGATTTCGAAGTGATGTATGAGATCGATTTCAATGATGTTGAGCTTGATTTCAATGAGGTTTGATCTTAGAATTTCAATGATGTTGAGAATCGATTTCAATGATGATTGAGTTGATTTCAATGATGTTGAGATCGAAATTTTCAATGATGTTAGAGTTGATTTCAATGATGTTGAGATAGAATATCAATTCCAATGATGTTGAAATCGATTTTCAATGATGTTGAGTTGATTTCACTGATGTTGAGATCGATTCCAAGAAGTTGAGATCGAGTTCCAATGATGTTGAAGTTCAATTTCAATGAAGTGTAGTTGATTTCAATGATGTTAGAGCTTCAATTCCAATGATTGTTGAAATCGATTTCCAATGATGTTGAGTTGATTTCAAGGATGTGTGAGATTCGGAATTCCAATGATGTTGAGATCGATTCCAATGATGTTGAGTTCAATTTCAATGATGTTGAGATCGATTCCAATGATGTTGAGATCGATTCCAATGATGTTGAGTTCAATTTCAATGATGTTGAGTTGATTTCAATGATGTTGAGTTGATTTCAATGATGTTGAGTTGATTTCAATGATGTTGAGAGAATCGATTTCAATGTGTATGAGTTGATTTCAATGATGTTTGATTCAATTCCAATGAATGTTTGATTTCAATTTCAATGATGTTGAGTTGATTTCAATGATGTTGAGATCGATTTCAATGATGGTGAGTTGATTTCAATGATGTTGAGTTGATTTCAATGATGTTGAGTTGATTTCAATGATGTTGAGTTGATTTCAATGATGTTGAGATCGATTCCAATGATGTTGAGATCGATTCCAATGATTTCGAGTTGATTTCAATGATGTTGAGTTGATTTCAATGATGTTGAGTTCAATTCCAATGATGTTGAAATAGATTTCAATGATGTTGAGTTGACTTCAATGATGTTGAGATCGATTCCAATGAGGTAGTTGAGAATCGATTTCAATGATAGTTGAGATCAATTTCAAATGAAGTTGAGATTCGATTTCAATGATAGTTAGAGATCGATTCCCATGATGGTGAGATCGATATCCAATGAATGTTTAGAGATCGATTCCAATGATGTTGAGTTGATTCAATGAATGTTTGAGATCGAATTTCCAATGATGTTGAGATCGATTCCAATGATGTTTGAGTTTGATTTCAATGATGTTGAGATCGATTCCAATGATGTTGAGATCGATTCCAATGATGTTGAGTTTGAATTCCAATGATGTTTGAGATCGATTCCAATGATTTTTTTGAGTTGATTTCAATTGATGTTGAGTTGATTTTCAAATGATGTTGAGATCTATTATCAATGATGTTGAGGTAGATTCAATGATGTTGAGTTCATACCAATGATGTTGAAATCGATTTCAATGATGTTGAGTTGATTCAATGATGTTGATTTTCAATTTCCAATGATGTTTGAAATCGATTTCAATGATGTTGAGTTGATTTCAATGATGTTAGTTGATTCCAATGATTGTTGAAATCGATTTCAATGATGTTGAAGGTTTGATTTCCAATGAATTGAGCTTCAATGTCAATGATGTTGAAATCGATTCCAATGATGTTGAGTTGATTTCAATGATGTTGAGATCGATTTCAATGATGTTGAGTTGATTTCAATGATGTTGAGTTGAATTCCCAATGATTGTTGAAAATTGCGATTTCAAATGATGTTGAGTTGATTTCAATGAGTTGATCATTCCCAATGATGTGAAATCGATTTCAATGATGTTGAGTTGATTTCAATGATGTTGAGATAGATTTCAATTCCAATGATGTTGAAATCGATTTCAATGATGTTGAGTTGATTTCAATGATGTTGAGATCGATTCCAATGATGTTGAGATCGATTCCAATGATGTTGAGTTCAATTTCAATGATGTTGAGTTGATTTCAATGATGTTGAGTTCAATTCCAATGATGTTGAAATCGATTTCAATGATGTTGAGTTGATTTCAATGATGTTGAGATCGATTCCAATGATGTTGAGATCGATTCCAATGATGTTGAGTTCAATTTCAATGATGTTGAGATCGATTCCAATGATGTTAGATTGATTTCCGAATTGATGGTTTGAGATCGATTTCCAATGATGGTGAGTTTGATTTCAATGATGTTGAGTTTGATTTCAATGATGTTGAGTTGATTTTCCAATGATGTGATGGAGTTTCATATTTAGATCGATTTCAATGATGTTGAGTTTATTTCAATGATGTTGAGATCGATTTCAATGATGTTGAGTTCAATTTCAATGATGTTGAGTTCAATTCCAATGATGTTGAAATCGATTTCAATGATGTTGAGTTGATTTCAATGATGTTGAGATCGATTCCAATGATTTTGAGATCGATTCCAATGATGTTAAGATCGATTCCAATGATGTTAAGATCGATTCCAATGATGTTGAGATCGATTTCAATGATGGTGAGTTGATTTCAATGATGTTGAGATCGATTTCAATGATGTTGAGTTCAATTTCAATGATGTTGAGTTGATTTCATGAGATGTTGATTCATTTCAATGATGTTGATTCATTCCAATGATGTTTAAATCGATTTTCAATGATGTTGAGTTGATTTCAATGATGTTTGAGATCGATTCCAATGATTTTGAGATCGATTCCAATGATGTTAAGATCGATTCCAATGATGTTAAGATCGATTCCAATGATGTTGAGTTCAATTTCAATGATGTTGAGTTGATTTCAATGATGTTGAGTTGATTTCAATGATGTTGAGATCGATTTCAATGATGTTGAGTTCAATTTCAATGATGTTGAGATCAATTCCAATGATGTTGAAATCGATTTCAATGATGTTGAGTTGATTTCAATGATGTTGAGATCGATTCCAATATGATTTTGATATCGAATTCCCATGATGTTAAGATCGATTCCCAAATGAGTTAAGATCGATCAATGATGTTGAGATCGATTTCAGTGATGTTGAGTTGTTTTTCAATGATTTGAGATCGATTCCAATGATGTTGAATAGATTCAAATGATGTTGATTGTGACTCTCTTGCACCAATGAAAAATGTGATTGATGGGCATGCGAAATTGATTAAAGAATTCTGCGCATTACAAATAAGATAGTAGATGGCAGACGATATTGCCGACACTATTGTCTCGCGTGCAATTGAAAAACCCTTCCGCTACCGGGAAAATCTAATGTAGGTGCTTGTCAGTGTGCAATATGCGGGGGGGGGGTCTGGAAGCCAGATTAAGTGGCTGAAAAACATACAGCACGCAAATATTCGTAGATTTATTGGCTAATCGAGCCATGACCTTCCTATACGCTCAAACATGATAAGTAGCACAACATTTTCACAAAGATGCTTAAATATTATCAATATAGTCTGTATTTAACAGATTTATTAAATATTCTCATACGATGATGAAAATAATCCCAACAGTCATTTATGACATGCTTGGATATTTATATGTTCCATGAATGTTTAATTTATGATCTTGTGGAAAAAAGGTGAAAGTCTAGCTTAATTATGATTCAGTTTGAATAAACATGTTTATTTTCCAAGTTTAGTTAATATAGGCCCTACAGTGGATGACATGGATATTTTGATTTGCATGTATTTTTCCGCTGTACATGAAGCGTACATTCATGCAGATGAATACTTCATTCACATTTTCCACGAGGCAAGGTGCAATCTGAACCGTCAATTGGCTTCAAACAGCGTGGATGAATTCTTCAGGAATTAATTCTGTTCTGTCTGAGATTAATGAAACAATGAATTCTCCGAAATTAACACAGCAGTGCACAACTAGTGTACTCTTTAAAAAAAACAAATGTTTTGCATAAGTGTTCTCTGCTCCTGACAGTGATGTGAATATTTTTTTTTCTTGTTGACTGTCCAGGGTCCCGTGAAAGAATAACTTCACTCTCGTCAGAATTGCATTGTTATGGTCTGCATGCATTGATTTATGAAGTGGACAATGAAATTCATTAAAATGAACGAAAGAAAACAATCAGGACAAAGTTCACTCAACCAGAAACATGTAATGTATTGTTTGTGATGACGTTACTGCTGTAACGTGGATGAAAATATTTCACGTGTTGACCTTTCAGTGACCTTCCATTTTCAAAACCTGCAAAGACTGTTTTGGTTCAAATTCTTCCTAATAAAGAAGCAGTCAGAATAATTTAGTTGCAACATTGCAATGCAAACAGAATCGTTAAATATCATATCTGTCAGAAGCTGAGTCAACGTCTGCGTAATTAATGCAACACTGTGATAAATACTTTAATGATACCTTCTTGAACACAGTTTGGAGGTCACCGAATCAACATCATTCTCTCAGGAGTCTGTTTACTATTCAGATTCACAGCATCTCTTCTTTCTTGTGTATATAGAAATCTGATTGCAATGTTCAGAAACAGCCAATCAGTTTGCGAATGAGAATGTCATTGCACTGCATTGAGTTCTCCAATTACTGAGAAAGCAAGTAGAATTTTTAGCAAACAAGTCTTTTGATAATACTTCGCTAAATTACCTCCCTAAATGCTGCAGCTTCTCATGTTATCTTGTTGGTAATTACTATCATTTAATTATTTAGTCAGGCTGAATTTGCAGCAACAGATAGTGGGATAAAATACATCGCCATCCAAATTCGTCACTCAAAAGTGATACTTGAGTTTAAGGGATTACAAAGACTTCGAACACGATAATGTAGGCTAGTTATTCCTGTATAGGATTGGACTAGCCCGGTCTAGGTATTGAATATCATGGAATCTCGGATTAACGATCACTGATTGATTTAAAAAGGATTCAAATAACCGGAACTTGCAACCACAGTCATACTGAACAACATGTAGCACGAGTACATGCAACTCTAGGAGCCGATGTCTTCAACAGCTTTTGCTGCACTGAGATCCTACATCACAAACTCATCAAAACCTCCCGTTAAGTCGTGTCGAACGAGAACTGTCTTTGAGTCGAAATAAATAATTGGAGTAATTTTTTGACCAGCTGAATCGAACCGTCTGGAATTCTCCGATTCCTCCAATCACATTTTCGAATCGACACACAAATTTTCCAGCGATTCGCGAATGGAATTCGAATCTCACGTTCGCAGGTCCCTGCTCGTACTCAGAGTTCCTTGAACTTCTATTACAACATATAGTTCGAATTTATGTGCTCCATTTTTGTATCTTACTCAAATCTTGAAATGCATTTCTGCACTCTTTGAGATCGTGTGGCCTTCAAGTCTACTCGGTGCACGTCAACTGCCCACAAGTAAAACAAATGTTCAGAAGAGTTTTGATGATTTATATGGTAGAACAAAGCGCTACCAACTCGTCCTAACTGAAAGATTGCTTAGCCGCAACAAAAGTTCACATAGTTTTCTCGATGGGCATGAAGAGGGACCAGAACGTAGCATTTTTTCTCACAGACAGATCATTCTTACCCTAGCTACTTCAGAACCGATAAAAAGGGCTTTGAGAGATGTATTTGACCATAGACTAGTATAAAGTACCGCGCTAATGATTCCAGCTGCCAGTCATTCTCGTCGTTGTGATGAGCTTTTTTATCATTGAAACTTAGTTGTCCTTCAGTCATGAAGAGACAAGGGAGCATTGATGTCCTGAGAGCGACGAATCTTTGTAATGTGCTTTCCTGTGTTCTGCATGACGACTAACGCAATAAATACAGGCTGACGGCGATGTATTTATTGTGATGATTTCGGCACATGGTACTTATTTCCACCTAGTTAATATTGTAATGGTTTCTTAATCAAGTATGATAGTTTACATTTTATTTAAAAAAACAGTCGAAATCCGGCTGGTAAAATGCTTACATTGGGTGTGAATATAAAGTTATAGGCTTTTAGTTTCCAAATGATTGTTGAGTCGTGTAAGTGGTGAAGAACGTATTGAATATTCTTTCACATTCATATTGGCTTTAAATATAGAAGGGTTGATGCTGGATACGCATGAACTTCTGAAAATTCAACAAAGAAGTATCAAAGCATTAATCCTCGTGAGCGGCGCTGCGAACTGGTTCAAGGATTGTGACCGATTCCGGGCGGTAGCCAAAGATTCCGTGTCCGATAGAAAACTGCTGATTGAAAACAGATAGCAGGCGGCTCCATATACGTACGTGTATCATATGTCCATATATTCGTATACATTATTAGGAGGCTCATAAGTTGTTGTCTTATAATGCCTAGATTGCGCGGTCTATCTTCCGTCAAAATCTCAAAGGCCCACTTGCTTGGCTTTCTTACTTTAATCTTTTCAGAAGGAATGGAGTCGCCAATGTAAATTTATTTAAGCTTGCAGACATCGCGAGCGCTTTCGAGGCCGTATATTCCTTCTGAAATGTGTTGGTCACAAGAACTGCTTCACTACTTTAAGCTTAATTTTTGCTTTATCCAAAATAAGAACCTAAAATTGAATACGGACATCTGGATTCAAATATATATTCAAATGGACGATCCAAATGCAGATTTCGCATTCATCCGGTCCTTTGAGCAATCCTTGCAGGAAAGCAATTTTCGGACTTACTCGTAGGTCTTGTGGTATCCACACGCTAAACGGTACGCTACAATTTGGATTTGATTCCAGTAACTCTCCTCATTGGGATGCTTCCCAGTTTCTCAAAAGCGTTTACTGTCTCTTCCACGAATCACCTGCACGGTGTAGTGAGCATCGCAGTTGTAGGGGGAAAGGAGAAATTCCGAATGTAATTCCTACCCAACAAGATGGACCGAGAATATCAAAGTGGTCGATCGAGTCGTTGATCTGCTGGATCGACTGAAGAAATGCGTCAAACACTTTGTAGAAATTGATGGCACACCTTCAAAACTGACTGTACCCAAGAACAATTCTCCCAGGATTGTCCAAAAAGCCATGCAAGACCCTCGTCTCGATACACGTCTTTGGTTCTTTCGTTCCTGCTCATCTGAATTTTTAGACTTTCTAGCGAAATTCCAATGTGATCAGCCAGTGGCCATTTTTGAAGGGAGAACTTCTATCGATTATCAAGAACTTCCTGCGCGAAATAATCAAGCGTGAAGTGACTGACTCTTGATCATCGACAAGCGGACCCAAATGCCTGCACGATGGGAACTGTACACTCCTTCGAGAAGGCGACATAGGTTTAGCAGCCACACTGTATCTTCGCAAACTGAAGTTTTAAGGAAAATGTCAATTTGGAATTCCGAATGGATGCTAGGACTATCTTAGTAATGATAGGGAAGAAGATCTAGGAACGCTCTCTTTGTCAAGGCTACTAACAAGAAGTATATCTGAGTTCAATCCAGAGTGCGTCCTTGCCAACCGAAACCGTTGCGAGATAAGAGTAAAGATTGTGATGGAGATGCTTGCTGATGGCGATCGTATTGGTTTCGTGGAAGCGGAAGGTTGCCTTCGCAGTGGAAAATATTTGTCTTCGATGAGGCTGCCATTTCGGAAGCAAGATCGTTCAAGCCATTCTGTCTCGCATCGACGATTTCTATTGTCAACTTATGGCGGACATTTCATTTTTCAAATAGTAGACGAATATTTGTAATGCATTCTAGCTGCATTTTTGTTTCTATTTCAATCATTACTGAAGGCAGAGCTTCATGCTTATTAGAACTTGATGAATATATTAAAACACTTCATGCTTTCATATTCAAGGAAATAAAAGGACTTTTCATAAAATCACGATCACCTATAAAATATATGGAATATACTGATGTTACCAAATTATAGCCAGC
This sequence comes from Prostheceraeus crozeri, assembly GCA_907163375.1. Taxonomy (NCBI): domain Eukaryota; kingdom Metazoa; phylum Platyhelminthes; order Polycladida; family Euryleptidae; genus Prostheceraeus; species Prostheceraeus crozeri. The sequence continues at coordinate 9,884 of CAJQUW010011038.1, forward strand.
AATTTCATTATGACTTGAGTTACAACGCGCGTATTTATGACATGCGACATAAATGACATCACATCAGATAAAGTGTGATTCCCTACGTAAGGTTGAATTTTGCTCCAAAACAGCGCTTCCAAACGGGGGACCTGTGCCCTACAGGAGGACAATAAGGACGAAGGGGGGAAGAGATCGAGGAATTTTGCTGTTTTACTTGATTAGGGCTCCAATTTAAGTACTGGGAATATATGTAAGCCAGCTTGGGTAAAAATTCATATTCACAGCATGTTTGCGTGTTTTATCGCTTGCCTGAGAGAATAGAGTCTATACTTTGGTGACAAGGTATTTCAGCAATCTTTGTATAAGAAATAATGTTTCAATCAAATAAACGTTTTTGCAAAGAGGCAAGTAATCAGCACAGGTGCCTTGTCGCATTCAGGTATTTTCTCCTCTCGAGCCTTTTTGTGATGTTCAGACATCGAAGCGACCGACCTGCAAAAGCCTTTGCTTGACATTCTTGCTTGCACACGTGGTATGTAAAGAAATGCTTGCACCATTACCCAAAGCGTCATTCGATGTCGCTACCATACATTCTTTCATTCCATCAACCCGTCCTAGTTGAACGCGGCTTTTATGCTGTCCATTGAGCTTCTGCAGAAAAAGCGAGAGAATCTGTAAATTGCGATCGCGGAGATCTCACTGAAATTGACGAGTATTAGACCAAACATAAAGACAATGGCTTCAAAGTGCCAGCCTCAATTCTCCCATTAATGAGTTATATATGATGATGTATGTTAGTTGTATATACGCATGTATCATTAGATGACAGTGTTCATATTTGTGCACACTAACGCACAACTCTCCGTACAAATGTATTCTAAAATGAGTAATGAAATATGGATACGTTTGTAGGGGAATAAATCTCTTAGGGAGCAATTGGGTAAAACAGTTGGGAAACGCTGTTCTAAAGTTTGTATACATTGTTAGCTGTAAATGAATCTTGTATTTTGTATCTGCTGTTACTTTCTCAGAAATTCAGGGATTTAAAGATGGTAGTTTGAATGTAAATTCAAAGATTTTTTAGGAAATGTCTGCTTCATGCATATTTTCATTGCCAACAATTGACTTTAAACATGAAGATTTTCGGAAGTTTTGTTATGAAAACCAAGCTTTGAAGAAATTTGACATTGAACTCTGCCACCAACTGTCTGTGACTCAAACTCCTGCTTCAACGCATTAATAATTTCATTATCTTTTTCCATGATATTTGCCAAGATCCTTTCAAATGTGTTCAATCATTTTTGTTTGAATCTACAGACATTCGATGGCGATGAATTGATTCAATGATGAAAGCGTTGATCAGTAGTGAACCACGAGTGGTGCCTCGACAAGCACTTCGTCACTTTAAATCCGACCGACCCAGGATTGGTGTCGATCCCTCACTCTGTGTGGCCAGACCAGAAGAAGTCGTCCTGTTCGTCATCATCGTGCCTGTTGAGCGTACTACAAGACTCGGGGTGAAGCCGTGTCATTGTGGCCGATCCGCGCTTCGTTCGTGCATGGCCAGAGCGAAGTGGCAACAGACGAAGATGGGATCGTGAGTACAACTTACAGCTGCTTAAAACAAATTTGCCGTGATGTAGGCAGATACGCGAGTCATCGAATTTTCATCATTTCAAGATGAAAAATTAATCTTATTTAAAGTTAATAGTAATATTATACTTGGATTACTTCAGATTACAGATTTAGTTGATCAACATTATGCGAGTATCTATCAAAATGTTATTCTATTGACATTCTGGGTAATACTGTTTGCTTACATTTGATGTGATGGTGAATGCGATTAACAAAAAAACACTCTTCCAGCTGACGACTTGATCGTATGATCTCACAGTATCTTTATTCAAGAATGTGTACATGTAGAACTTCCTCCGATAACGATGAGCACTCGGGATGCTGTCGGAATGTACAACAAGGGTTTCCTTCAATTTGCGCTACGAAGCGGAGCCACATTTTGCATTTTTACAAAATTTTTAATCCCAGCACAGCTACGAGCCATGAATGAAATTATTACTCAACTGAAGAAAATAATAAATTTGATTATTTTAGATAGGGTAGGGTGGGGTGGAATGGGTAGTTTTCAAGGAATTCATGTGATTTTCTTTTCATGAGATATTTACGACTTCATGACAACATGAAGAATTGGTCTAAAGAAAAAGTAAATACCAGAGAAACTATCGAAGAAAATGAAATGTGTCACTATCTCGAGTAAATTGCTGCTCTTCAAAAGCAATATATTTCACTTTTATGTATCTTTGGATTTGAATATTTTCTTGATATGAATATCACTTCTTTCTTCATCTTCAACACATATCAAAGCTGATGACGATGTCAACGCTTCACCAGTTTTGTTCAGCGTATAATTTCTGATGTTCGAAGAGAATCACGCGCTTTGGTTTCCTGGACACTAGTAGGCCTACTGATAAGAACTGATGAGATGCAGAAAACCCTTGGGAGGATTGAAAGCTCCCTCTGCCTTTAACTTTTCAAGTCGGAGGCCTTACACTTTTTAACCACAGATGTTCAAGAAACTGGATTTAGCATACTCACCACCATGGAATCGGCTGATCGCCGAATCTGGTTTCAAACATTGCTCAAAGACAGTCCTACATGTATGAAAATGTGTCGGAAAAGCCCAGGCTTTTCGTCATCCAATTCGGTCGAGTTTATCGGGCCTTCACTTTTGTTTCTTTGCATGCGTGTTTCAGAGCTAAAAAAATCCTAAGGCTGAAGAGTACTACGTGGAGTGTCATACGACAGAGTAGAATAATTTCGTTTCGTTGGCAGACTTCAATGTTAGACTACACAAAGCAGTGCTGTCTACTAGTATTCGTAAAAAATCAAATTAAATGATCCATCCACACATGCACATATCACAACTGAAATGCACCTCTATTTATAAGAATAGCATATATCTCATGTAGACTTCAGCCTTGAGTAAAAAATCGACACTTTCTGTTTTAACATAAGTATACCCGTTTCACCCCTCACTTTTTCAGCAGTATATTTCACCCCATTTTTAAATTTTCAGAATTAACAGATAATAATGACGAACATAGATCAGCCTATTATCACATCATAATTTGAAAGCTTTTACAGAGATGCTTAAGTTAAGTCATGGTGCTCTTTCTCTTGCCGCAATACAAAAGTTCGTGATCGTTCATTTTTTTCAGTAACAAAAAGGAAATCGAAAGTTGGTTTCCAGGGAAACAATTATAATTGTATATGGAACTAATTCTATCGGAACTTCATGCTAATATCACGCTATCATCATAATCCAAGCGATATACGGACATGTCAATCCGTTTGGCTTCCAGATAACTTTAGGTAACTTATACCCATTCCACCCCACCCTACCCTTATCTATGTCTTAATAACATCTTCTAAGCTGATTACGTTGTCTCCATCAGAAACCTGTCCGCACGCATCTTGAAAGCAACAGAATTGTATTGGCTAGGGTATGGGGAAGCTGATTTCAAAACTACGCCTAGAGAACAAAATAGATCTTCTAGCGATTCACAGCACTGGTGCGCTCAAAGCTCACATGATAGCGTGTGATTGCATTAGCTCTGCGTGTACTTCTGGGGAAGATCTTGGGCACGCAATCATTTGCAGAGCTTACTGTTTTTCTGTAGCGCAACTTCTGAAATCATGGAAGTTATCACAAGAGTTTTCGCTTTCATGCATATTTTTTTCAAAACAGATTAGTGCGTCTGCAATGCGTGCGCTTTGCCAGTCATATAAGCCAGAGACGAATATCATTGTCAAACTCTATCGCTTGCTACCATTGCATACAATGACTGTGATGGGATTAAGTCCGCTCTAGACTAGAGCTGGAACGATTAGCCAATATTCAAAAATGTTGATTATGATTTAAGTGTTCAAATACTTGATTATGATAATGATTGATGAAGGTGTTCGAACTATGATTCAAGTGTGTCAGACGCTTTATCATGAAGGCTGGGTAGGTTGAAAATGATGATGATTACGGCTTTCAGACGTATCGTCGGATCAGTGATGATTATAGTGCGTTTATTAAGTTATAATTTGAGTCGTGATAAAAATGTTTAATACTGTGCAGTTATATCAGTTTTTATTAAAACTCATCTCCTTGTCAATTAATAAGCTTGCTGTAATTAGTCGATTTTGTTCAGTGTCATCATGGCGCACAAATTGACAAAAACATTGAAAACATGTAGGGAAGATATGACGAGGCGTGAGCGCATGTTCATGACCGCGCATGAAGGATTGGTGCTCTCTGCGCCATTGTGCACTTTCCGTCCTTACGCAGTCTAGCTGTCATTCTGCCATCGGCGGCCGTCTTCTGATCTCAACTGATGTTCGTATGACTACAAAGTTAATCAAATTTGCTGATTAAGGACGTGATTTTGATTTTGATTATGATTGATTAAATTTTCAAAACTTTGATGATGATTGAGAATAATGATTGAACTAAATTTCAATGACGTGATTATGATTAGCCTCAAAAAGTTAATTGATTAAGATTTTGATTAACTAAATGATTGATTAATCCAGCTCTACTCTAGACTAAGCCACGCTTAAGTGAATCTATCTCTGTAAATAACCCTCACTTGATGCATTTCTGCTGTCAATTGGCGGGCATTATTGATAAGAATCACATTTGAACTCAGATTTCTTCCTGAGTTTTAGAGATATTTTTCCTAATTCGGCGTTCTTGATTGAGATATTATGCAAATGAACAAATTTGTTGAACAATGTCTTTAAAGTTTAGATCATTAAAACGTCGAACCACTTTCAAAATGTTCCTCAGCTATGGTAATTTCACTTTGTTGCTAATAGGCCTACTCGTAGCCTCATATTGTTGCCACAGAATGCTCATCATTCATATTTTGTAAGTAAAAACGCGAATTCCAAATAGCAAAGACGCACTTTATTTGCAGACGTGGATATTTATACCTGTATAACAATGGCATAAAACAACTCACGAAACATGCACAATAATGAAATGTTATTATCATGAAACGTCACCAGAACACTTGATAATAGGATGTCAGGCATGCGGTCGAGAGTCGGATTGCTATGTCCTAAGACAGTGAACAACAGAGAATTAGAAATACAACACGCTCACACGCTCCCTAGTTTCTTAAGAAACTAATATACAAAAGTATATATTATATACGAAACAATATAAGGTCTGCTATCTGTAATCAACGACATGGTCACCTTGAAAAATAGGTCTTTTAGTCACGCGACTACTCCTTCGGGGTACCGCCTCAGAATCAATTTCGAACCATCGCTATCATTCGTCAAAGAGCAGTATTTCGTTTCTTAATCGACTTCGTAGATTCCCCATGCAAAAAGGTACAGCTTAAATGCGATACATGACGAGAACATTTAAAATATCAATCTAACTCAACTGAAACTCTCGAATGATTTTTGTCACGCAACGTGTGTACCGCTCCAAACGTCATCACATCGGGAGGAAGGAGGCTTAATAAAAACTTTATCCCCGCCCCCCAAAACCCAAGAAAAGGATTACGTCTATTATCAAAGTAATTATCGTTTTACCTCGTAATTCAATTTGGGTCGTTCTATCTCAATGCGATCAGCTGTAACATCCGCTTTCTAGACTTCGCACAGAAACTAATTCGTAAGGTGTTGAATCTTTTTACTTTTGGTATTATTAACCCAGAAAACGGCCTCTGCGAGGGATATTTTCTGTACGCTTTACGTTCTCTTAACGGTACGATGAAACCCGCTCAACCACCCGAGTTCCCTGGGGCCTATAAGCGGAAGTCAGAACCTGTTTGACTTTCAAATATCTAACACTCTTAAAAACTCGCGGCTACGAAAACTGTCCCGTTATCACTCATTAGTACGCGGGGACCAAATTCTGCGAAGATCTGTTCAATGTTGAAAGCTATCTTAGTGAGGATTCATTGCTTAACTACGCCAGATTGTAAATCCTGGAAGCCAGTATCGATAACGGATAAATACAGGTCTACCGTCTGACATGAGTACATCCGTGCTAAAAAATTCCAAACATTATTCGCGATATCGATCCTTTGTCCCAACTAAAGCGATTTCGAAGGGTCTATGCGGGTACAAGTTGCAGCACAACTCGCCAATGACGGCCTTAATATCAGATTTGAAACGGATTATTTTTATACCCGCTCTTTTACATAATTCATATGTTCGATTCGTGCAAAATGGTTGATTCATGAACAAACTTGATGTTCAGCGTAATCAACTCGATCTAGTTTTCCCTGACCCATGAATTAGGCACACTAGTCAATGATCTGCTTTGTTAAACTTGACTCAATACAAACGACCTGTACCTGCCAACTGTCCTCACATCTGTCTGAAATAATATAAGTCTACGCTTAATCCAAAACTTCTGCGAGTCGCACGAGTTCCTTAACATTTCTTAGTCTTATGAATTAACAGATTTCAACCATCTATAAACTGAGATGGATCAGTTTTGATCGTAAATGTCCCTCTTACAACCCCATTTTAAGGCAAGATTCAGGCCTAGATACTGCTTCTTAATTCAGAACAGGTTTATATGCGTAGCATCATCCTTCGGCGCAGGCCAAGCCGCATCCTCGACCACACTGACCTCAACCTCTAAAGAAACCCCGTAGGCTAGAGAACTGGAGTCATTCCAACCGTGATTGGAGCTTTAGATCAACCTCCCACATGCCATCCGACTGGTCAGACACTTTCAGTCGAACATCTTATTTCTCGAATCAAACTCCATATTTTTTCCGAAACTGGTCATCCCACCTAGTATGATCTTCGGCAGTGCACGCTGTACAAACGCGCAGGCACTCGAAGAAGCCAGCACCGCCACGGTGTAAATTCCTAAACCATTCTCCTTATGTACTTATGTGCTTCAAGCCGCGTAAGAATTTACTATTAAAGGACAGAGAACCGTCTCAGCGCCATCTCAACCCTGAGTCCACACATAGTCCCAGTAATCTAACGTACACCTTTACCAACTTTTTGTGACTCTTTTGTTATAAAGGCCCTATTATATCAGAGTACCTGAACCTTTTCGCAAGAGACAACCGATTCAGAGACATATAATCGTCAATGTAAACAAGAAGTCACCTTCCTTGTTTTTCCTGGTCCTCCCTGCAATACCTCTGTAAACTAAGCTGACATTAATTTTAGGGCTGAGGCCAAGCCGAAACCAAGCCTCGTCAACGAAAGTCACTTCCTTCCCACCTAACAGCTTGGTAGCCCATAAACACGATCAATTTCTACCTGTAGATAGGCACGCTTCCAAACAATAATAGAACAGCTTTAGGCCCCAGTTGCCGCCAGCTGGACGGCAACGTGTCAGCACAAGTAGGAGTAACTTCAGCAGTATGAGACTCAATGGATTCGTTTAAACTTCTATAGTCCAAGACAGGCGAACTTTAACCGGTATCGCCCTTTCTGCTGACGCACAGCAATAATCGGTAAGTACCTTTTTTATTTTCACCATGGAAACTTACGGTCATGCTTACTAATATTGCCCTCATTAAACCAGTCATTATTTCCAGCATCACACGAGTGATTTATCCTGCTCACGATAATATTATACGGTATCTCTTAACAATCGGATCCTGGTTCTAAATTTTGTTCTCCAATTCCACTTAACGCACCATCTACTTCCATTAGAAAGTAGCAACAAAATCCTTATCATGAATATCATCACTAATGCAATTACCGAATACTACAGGCCCGTTACTATAGGGAAAATCACTTTGAGCTCAGTAACCTGCGTACCGTGGATGTAAGATTAAACCCGTTCTCTCAACATACATTCGAACCCAAAATGATATCAATACATAGGTATATCAGTTTCTAAGACTACATATCATTTAATGGGTCCCAGCTCTTCATTATTATCATTATCACACTACTCAAAACAACATACGACTAACGCACATACATTATGCCTACCAAAAGATTGAAGACTAATGTAGGACCTAGACCGAGCTTTCTACGGTCTCATTCCCCAACCAACATGCACACCAATGACAGAAGTCACGATCCAGTGTCATCACGCGTTCATCCTTTGCCCATCTGACATCATTGGACGTGAGATTTGTGCCCGGTTATTTCCCGGTCGCCGCAGGCACATGCTCCGCACTTGCCTGTTGTTGACGGTGTTGGGGGAAAAAACAAAATCGCTGAATATGCCCTTCTCGTTTTCAAAAAAACAGGTGAAAATACAGCTGGCCTTCTCAGGCCAAAGCGGCGACAGCCTTGACAGCGAACCTTGCTTGGAGCCTTCATTTGCTGTTTGCGGACCCATCGTCGCAGCGGACTGCGGTGGTAAGGCATCTCGAGTTGCCAAAAAGCGCCTTCGAGCCGTAGACAGTACATCTTGGAGCTGCCAATCCTTCGGCCGTCCTGGATATACACCTTCTCTTTACATCGAGCTGAAACGCATCGATCGCACAGCTAACGATTCCAGCATCCTCATCAGGATCTTGCCATGATAGCTTCAACAATGTCTTTGCATCATCTGCGATGATGTCGATCTGTTCGCCAGCCCACAACGAGGGATTTGAATTTTAGCCAGGCACTTAAATCTTGCCTTGTTACAGTCATAAACTCTCTTCAAGCCCTTCATCACAACTTAAAGTCATTTTTAACTGTTGGCTCCAATTGATCCCAGGTCGCGAAAGCAGGACCATCCAAAAATAAGGCATCATTCATGCCATTCTCAGCCTCTAATCCTTTGGGCGGTTACTAAATACACCGCTGTCTCGTATCGTCTGAACCATTGATCAATATTTTTCATCACGCTCACCCTAGAATCTCTTCACGATATCGACCAACTTTAACGAGCCGCTCATTTTCAGCAAGACAAACGGCCGTGATAGCTTGTAAGTAAAAACGCGAATTCCAAATAGCAAAGACGCACTTTATTTGCAGACGTGGATATTTATACCTGTATAACAATGGCATAAAACAACTCACGAAACATGCACAATAATGAAATGTTATTATCATGAAACGTCACCAGAACACTTGATAATAGGATGTCAGGCATGCGGTCGAGAGTCGGATTGCTATGTCCTAAGACAGTGAACAACAGAGAATTAGAAATACAACACGCTCACAGCTGCTGGCGTGCTTAAAAGCCATCTCCTAATGCACGCAAATCCAATGAGTTTTGCTGGGTTTTATTGAAAAATTGGCATTAATGCCTGCTGTCAGTAGAGTAAATATTCGGATTACAATAATAATGTCATCTGAGTGGGGCTTTAATTACGAAAATCTGATGTCCTCTGATGGGCATTATTTCTATATTTTGAAAGTAAGCATTAGAGCAATAGTGAAGTAGTAAAGAGCGCTCAGTTCTGTTTACTGCTGCTTGTTTGTGAGCCTAGCTTGGTTCCACCAGAAATGCATGGTACTTCTATTTCCAGGATTATGAGACTACCCTGTTTAATACAAATTCGATTGCATATGAAATGACATTTCTAAAGTTCGATTAAATGATCAACTTCTTGAGATAACTGCGTGTGATAAGACGTAACTGATTCGGACACATCATATCCAGGTTGTCCGTGACCTTGAAAAACATTGAATTTTGACTTCGAGAATCCGCGGATACCCCGCGTATCGTTGTCTGCATGCTGATGTGCCTCCGTGATGCGAAGTCGGGTAATTCAGCGACATAGACAAATTTCATTTTTTACAGCTTCTCGAATTTCACACGATTATCTGTCTTTTACATAATTTGTACACTAGACAAACAGACAATCATGGTAGTTGGGTCAGAAGAA
>CAJQUW010011039.1:0-33606 GCA_907163375.1 Prostheceraeus crozeri
TTCTTGCTTTTAGTCCAGTACAGCTTTTATTGCCTTGTGCTACAAATTTGATACGTAATTTGTATGTCATCAATTTTCGTTTGCGTCGATACCCACCCACCATTTGCTACAGTTTGCAGTCACATTCAGTTTATGTGAACGAAGTGCTTAACCTAAAATTCTTGCTGACAGATGAATCTAATTCTCTGTTGTAGTTGCTTACAAGGCGAATTTTCCAGTTCCGTCCACGCAAATGTTCTTTGGAATATAATACTGATAAAGCAGTAATGTAATAATATAAAGCAATAGCGAAAATAAAAATGAGACTAGAAAGATGATAAATATAAAAATTAATAAAGAAATTGATAAAACAGAGGCACCACTTATTATTTCCATCACATGGTATTTGAAAAGGAACCACTTCCCCTTTTCTCTATACACTGTACTAAATATGGCATACTTGACACATTGCAGCACATAGGCTTGTCAATTATCTGAATTTATCAGAAGTTGCAGAGGAGATTATTAGTCCGGCAGCCAGAGCGAGTTTCTGCAGGGAACGAGGCCGAAAGTGACACTTTCACAAAATGATGTACACCCTATGCCTAATACGAATCCACGCGTCTGCCGAGTTCTAGTGAGTTCATCTTCTTGTCAGACAGGATCAAAGAAAAACACATGTAAATCCAATGGGACGCAGATTGCAGTTTTTGGCTAAAATGAAATTTTGTATGTTTTTTCTGATTAAACGAAAAGTACTAAGCCCAGAGTCATAATTTTTGACAGGGAATGTCTTCAGGTCATTTCCTTTCATGTTCATGCACCCTGTCCATAAAGCTAAACACACTTAGATTTGGAGAGCCTCTTAATGTCGGCAAATACCAACATGTTGGCCCACTTCATCCACATTGAACCACATTCTCACATACATTGCTGGTCAGATACATGACAATAGCGCATGCACATAATAGAAAATGATCTGAAGACATTCCATGCCAAAAATTATGACTGTGGGCTTAGTAGTTTTCGTTTAATCAGAGAAAACATACAAAATTCCATTTTTGCCAAAAACTACAATCTGCGTCCCATTGGATTTACATGTGTTTTTCTTTGATCCTGTCTGACAAGAAGAGGAACTCACTAGAACTCGGCAGACGCGTAGATTCGTATTAGGCATAGGGTGTACATCATTTTGTGAAAGTGTCACTTTCGGCCTCGTTCCCTGCAGAAACTCGCTCTGGCTGCCGGACTATATTGCATGAGAGGAGGAAGGCATCCCACAAAAGATGTGCAGGAGATGTGGTGGGAATGACAATTGTTTATCAGGAAATCTGTGGAATCAACAAAAATTTGCTTTGATAATAAGCAGTAATTATGTTGCCATCAGGCATTAGAAAACTGCATTCTTGATTGAAAAAGGTCAAATTGAGCGAAAGTAAATGACAACCTGCATCAATCATCTGTTCATTGTATACATCACGATATTGGATGAAATGACAGCTACTCTGATCTTTTCCTAGTTTTCAAATGAGGATGCAACTCAATATTAAATTATTCTATCTATATTCTTTATTTGATCTGTAAGTCATTAATTACAAATTCATTAATATCCACATGAGCTCATTCATCTAACAACATACTATTTGAAGTTCCCGCATCGAAATGTCTTCTCGTTGGAAGCCTCATGTCTCAGAGTTATTGTGAATTGAATGGCTGTTAACAAAATCTGTCAATTTTTTGAACACATGTATGACAACAATGTTACATTGTCGCTTGAAGTCTTTGTCTCGTGAAAACGGTATTTGGTGAATGGCAGTACATTCATAATACGTGTACATCATTGATTGACTGTTCGATTGTTCAGCAATGCATTACAAGTTCGACAGAGCAAGTTGCGAAGCAGTTCTATTGAACAAAGGATGAAATCACTGCGCTGAACACAAATCAAGAAGAGGTTGGTCGAAGGACAAGATAAACAACAGGACCTTAAGAGTGAAATGTCAACATTTCCAGTTGTGAACACATTACGGAACCCTGCACATTGACATTCTCTTCTAGAACATCGACAAGGTTAATATCTGATGGCATATCTATGTAATCGAATTGGACATTCGCATAGTCAGGAACCCGTCTTAAGACAATTATTTCATGTTGTACTTGCAAAATGAAACCTACATAAACTAATGATCTTGGTCAAGGCGCTGCGCTTTGAAGTTCAAATGTCATCTCGGCTTTTAACCTTAAGAAATCAAGCACGTTTCACAACGTAGTTCATTTCACTTCGGTCACAACAGCCAAACATCTGGACAAATTGCACAAATGCAGGTTTTTTGAAAGTGATAGAAACTGTGTTATCATACAGCTCCGGTAACGAAGAATTTCAGCTCAATGTTTTTGCTGAGCTTCCAAGCTCTTCTTTTCATTTTTAATCACGTTTTTATCCGAAGCTGGTAATACACAGAAAAGATGGTCTGATAAGTAATTTTGAGATTCAATCCCGGAATCAGCTTGATGCCAAATCTCAGTGATTGTGTTTATCCGGTTCATCCTGGATCATACATAAACTGATAATGTCAATGCTCCTTTCTCAAAAGACGTCATCAGTCAGTTATTGAAAACGCAACATTGACGATTATTAGTCCGGGAGCCAGCGTGAAGTTGTGCAGGGAACGAGGTAGTACATAAAACTTTCACATAGCATAGTACACCTCTAACCTACTGCAAAACTTCGCGTCTGCCGGATCAGATCATTTACTTTTCAGAAATAGAGAGGATAACACATTCCTATGTATTTCCAGTGGTAAAATTGTGACATCTAAGGTGTTGACTCCATTTTTTCGAATTTTTGCTCATAAAAGTTACACAAATTGGTATTTTGTTGAACTGGTTGTTATAGAAATCATCTACAGATCATGATCTTTCAAATGAGTTATCATTCAGTGACAGAGGATGAAGTAAAGTGTACAAACAGACACTTTTCGTTAAAGTATATCAACAATTTTCCTGAAATTTCTATGTTAAAATTTGCAGTTACACCAACGAAAAGTGTCTGTTTGTACACTTTACTTCATCCTCTGTCACTGAATGATAACTCATTTGAAAGATCATGATCTGTAGATGATTTCTATAACAACCAGTTCAACAAAATACCAATTTGTGTAACTTTTATGAGCAAAAATTCGAAAAAATGGAGTCAACACCTTAGATGTCACAATTTTACCATTGGAAATACATAGGATTTTGTTATCCTCTCTATTTCTGAAAAGCAAATGATCTGATCCGGCAGACGCGAAGTTTTGCAGTAGGTTAGAGGTGTACTATGCTATGTGAAAGTTTTATGTACTACCTCGTTCCCTGCACAACTTCACGCTGGCTCCCGGACTATATATTGACGTGTGAGGAGGAGATCTGCTGTATGTAAATCTGCGGCTGCTTTTTCTTTGTCACTTATTCTTGCTGTTGACGAAATTCTGCTATTTTGTTGAGACTCAATACGGTTAGCCTAATTGGGGATTGGAATGCCTCTATGTTCGAGACTAATGTTTCACGTTGCCAGGGTCAATCCAAATTCTCGCTACTCTACTTATCACACTAAATAGCTTTTTATATACTTTTCTTTATCAGCATAGAAATCGCAGAGAAGATTGTATGGGTGGTAGAGATTATCACATAAATTCCACAGAAATTTCGATGGGAATTAAACGACTCATTAGCGAGTCTAGCAATTTGCCATAGAACGGTCACTTTCCAACACATTGTGCAGTATGGACAAAGGTGGACTTTACGGTGTTGTGATTGAAGTGAATGAGCGATAATTCCTAACAACCTGCATTGTCTAATAAGAAAGTCGAAAGCTATGTCAATCAACAAAAGAAGTCAAAAGTATTATCAAAATAAGTTTTGATAAGATGATCTTTTACTGTTGCTATCATGCATCAGAAACGTCTTCTTAAAATGAAGATGATCACATTGAATTACATCATCTGTTCACCATCAATTACGCAAATGCGCCGCACAAAGGTGCAATGTGACCGGATGGATATAAGCCTTCGTAGCTTCAGAAGCTCTTCATCTTGTTCCGTCGGTTCATCTCCATCAACACGTTCGCTCTAAACATGTTCCCTTGCATCCAGCCCGTTCTTCAAGTTCCACCAATCTACAGCTGCGCCGATATGCCTTATATCATGTATTCGACTCAAATGCGACATGCCCTTCATGGACCGCAGGCTTATTATACGATTTATCCGGTAAGCTATTCCTACAAGTAATGATGGATCTAAAAGATTGTTGAAATTGATAGGAAAATTTACTTTCATATCAGTTCAAATTCTTCAACCAATATCATCAAGTAAAGAGTTAAAAGGAACTTCTATTTTGAACTGAGTTTGATAGCATTTCAAATATGAGCATTGTGAAAATGTGAGATGACAGCAGTAAGGTGACCTCGAAATGTAAACAATGTAAAGAAGTACCATTATAAAGGGCACCAATTTTCCAGTTTTACGGTTGATATTTAATTAACAGTCACGCAATTTATAACAGACTTTTTAGAAGCGACAACTTGACAATAACTTGAAGGAATTGACAATTTTTCAGCTTGTTTTCTTTATGTAGCTACAGTCAAGAAGTAGGCCCATTTATGACATTGACTGTCTTACATCTTACAAAGTAAAATTTCTATGAACCTTTGCGATATAAAACACATTGGTACATTCAAATACATTCATAATGCGCGACATTGGACAGGCAATTATGAATCAATGCAGTATGTGAAAACCACTGAACTAGATTAAGTTACCACAGAATTTAATTGAATATCTTCAATTAAATTAATCTTCAATCACCGTTGCACTCAGCACTGCGACTTATTTTTGATGGTATATCATTGATTTCTTGACAGCATCAACAATGCTTTCATAATCTGCGTTACCTATGTACACTATTTTTAACTGTTGTTCAATTTCTACGTTGCGTCTACTACAGTTATGCAAATGTTCATTAATTGCTGTCGGATTATTCTTGTGCTTATCAGTCCACCTCAGCGCCAGTGCTATGAGATGGTCTCTCAGGTCTTAATTTCCGGTCGGCAAAGGAAGGGTTTCCTTTTCTCATCAAAAGTTAAAACCAATTTTTTTTCATCCTTGGAAACTGAGAGCCGTGACATGCAAGGCAAATAATTTCAGTCATAATTTTAGGTTGGTAAATAAAACCGAATGAAGCTGAGATTCACATTCAAAATTCTGGTTAAACATAGCTACATCAAACTCTGGATTCACTTTCGAATGAGATCTGATTGATATATCAAAATTTCCATTGATACTAAATTTAACTTAAGAACGCAATGCTATGTTTCAAGTTGAGGAAAATCCACAATGGTTTCTGTTACCAAATGTTCTCTAATTAAAAGCTAAGCAAGTCGTTCACCTGGAGATCTTTCGCATCACCATCAGTGGACATCGTCATACGAATGAGACAAATGTAAGCAATTGCCGATCTATACAGTTCATGATGCACAAAAAGATCCGTGGATATCGATCTTGCTTGGATGGATGGATATTTGGTTGCATTTTTCTCTCCAGACGTACGATTGGGCTAATTTCTATTTAGAAAACATTTTGGTAGTTTCACCATTATGGACTTCCTCAACATGGGATAATCTACACTTTCATGCCGTACTTAGAAGTAGTATCTACAAAATTTTGCCAGAATTTAAAAAAGAGCATATAAAAATTAACGTGTAAACACCAAGGTGATTTTTAGTACAAGCAAAGTAAAATTGTATTTCTCACTTAAAAGTCTATCAATTCCACTAATGAACTCGTGTGCTGTTTATGAATTTTCATGCCTGGGCGATCCAAGTAGCCAATGCATTGACAAAGCTAAGCGATGATTTCATCAGCGGAATGATGAACACAAAAAAAATCCGACAGCAAGTAATGAACATTTGCATAACTGCAATAGATGCAACGCAGAAATTGAATAAAAGTTTAAAATAATGTGCAAACGCAGTGTGATGTTTTATCAATGTTCTTGCGAAGTTTGATTGAATTTATAGCGATGTTAAAAAAGTTGTGTCTTGATTACAGTTTTCGTCATATTTTGCCTATACATTATTTTTTACAATTGACCTTTCCTCAACTTGAAGCATATCATCGTGTTCTAAAGCACATCATCGCGCACTTTGAGATGACTTCTGCCTTCACTCGCATTCCTTTTGTACCGTCAGCGTGGCCTTGTGAAAAAGGTGTGAGCTCGTCTCCACTGTGGACTTCGGTTCGATTCCTAGGTCGTGCGAGTGCGGTCGGGGAACCAATGTTGTCATCCGAACACGATATGGAGTGTAATGTGTCGTATATCTCGATATATTCGCCAATCTTACCGGGAAATAAATATCGTCTCACATGTCGTCTGATGATCCCGTATTTGCCTTCTTTCACTAATGTATCGATGACAGAATGAAGGATTTGACGAAAAATGGAATTAGTTCAGTGAAAAAGCGAGCGGATCGTGCATTAACAACGGACCACGAGCAACTATTGTTGGAAAAAGAAGCATTCTCTTTCATAACAAATGTGCACCAATGATCTGCTAGCTACTTGTAGGTACATAAGTCAACGTGTTACTCCCCTTCCATAAATACAGCTGGGAGAATTATTATTACCTTCATCCCATTATTCAATGATATTATCTAATGATTTTATGACAAAACCGCAACACTCAATCATTCTAGTGCTTTCACTTTCTCCGTGAGTTGCGCTGAAACATTGCTATGATTGTACTGACATGTACAAAATATGTGCATGTATCATTGAAATGTACATTAACAGGTTGTCAATTCTTGCTTTATGAGACGTTTTAAGGCAAACTTCACTTTTTGTCTTTCAGATTCAGCTACCACTGACGATTTATCTCCCACCACAGGAATACACTCAGGCAATCCTGCCGGCAGATAGCACCCGGAGAAAGCTGCCGCAACCACATGTGCAGCCTTGTTCTGTTCACGCTCATGCATGCAGTAATGATGACTTCTACACTAAAGAAATTCTTCTAGGAGCAGAGCTTCTGTCCCTTCTTTGAAAGTATTTCAAGAAAAACGGTAGCATTGTAAATAGTTTTATATTTTCTTATTCCTTCTACTCAATAAAGAAGAGCGTGTATGAAATTTGCTGTTTTGTAATCAAAACAACGAAGTGCACCAGAAAAGCAGATTTACTCGTACGCTGACTTTTATAGGTAAACAACCGCTCACTGAATATCAAGTCAATAACAAATCACTTGTC
The DNA here is from genome assembly GCA_907163375.1 of Prostheceraeus crozeri. Classification (NCBI taxonomy): domain Eukaryota; kingdom Metazoa; phylum Platyhelminthes; order Polycladida; family Euryleptidae; genus Prostheceraeus; species Prostheceraeus crozeri. The sequence goes on from CAJQUW010011039.1 coordinate 7,260, forward strand.
AACAACAACAAGTCCTGTACCAAGTAAAAGTGCAGATAAGTGAAACACAACAAGGGAAAGTATTACATTACCGGAACACAAATAGAAAGAACTCTCATGCTACTTAATTAATGAAAAGGTAGTAACACATACTTGTCTATTTTGAATCACAGTGTCAAATCACGATCATTCGATAACAGTTGTCTTTTTAATGCCTCATCACAGATTTGAAGATGATTTATTCCTAAATGATACTTATTTTACTGTGGATTTTGTTTTCCTCATCATGGGATTATGCAGTCTGCTTTTTAAGTGACTCCCATGTAATGATCTCACGACATATTTTGACCACAGTGGGTTAATATAAGCGTTTAGAGATTCTGTTGGCTGCTTGTCTAATTCAACAAGCATCCTTCTACTGCTCAACATGCGCTTGCAACTTCTAGTCATGCACGCTATAGCGTTGTCTGTCACTGGAAGCCATCACCGCTTGGCTGTTGTCATGACTGCTCATCCAAGACATCACAGAATTAGATAGGTCACCTCGTCTTCTGTCTGTCTAGAAAGGAACCATCGCAACATAAGACTGACATGAGATTCTGTTTGTTTATATGCAACAATAACATCGGTTGTCATGACGTTTTCACTATCTTTAGCAGCAAATCGGGCAAGCAACTGGCTACGAGGAATGTCTGCCTTAAAAGTGCAATCATAATCATAAAAATGTCAAATCTCATTTTGAGTGATTAAATGAATGTTTGATCATTGCGTTACTAAGTGTACCAAACTCGGAAGTACATGGATCTACAGATGATATTTTGCTACGTTTGACGCTCCGTAACTTCCAAGACGTTTGGAAGCACAACTTAAGAATTGTCGTTTTACTGATGTTGGGTGATAATGTTACAAATTAAAAGTATCAAGTAGCTCATGCGTGAATTTAGGAAGAAAACGTCCGTAGCTCTCGGCCTAATATGAAACGTAATGAAAGTGATCTAAAGCCACCGCAGTTAATGCATATGCATGAACATAGTGCAACCATGCTAATGAAATGGTACAATCTGCTGACAGAATACCATGGATATCAAACAATGATCAGACAGTTCAACATGAAACACGCCAAATATGTATTAAATTTCTGAGACTGTTAACAGTTGGATCACACAGCAAAGAGACACAGACGATGTCAAGTTTTCCAGAGAAGTTGATGAACGCTGTTTCGTGTGCCCGCTATCTTTTCTAATAATGATTGGAAGAAACAACATCATCGACAAAATTTATGCACAGTTATTATCGTCGTATCTGAAGGAATCGTGTCGATCGAAGCATTTTGATGGAATTCACAGCAATCCGCAAATTATGAACGACTATATTCCCATCTCAATAGGCATTAAGAATTTCTTTTTGCCAACTTAGCAAGTTCCTGCATGCCACCGTTTTGAATCAATTTGCATTTCTGCTTAAGTAAATAAACTATCTAATTCTGTGGTTCTAGTCATTATGTCGAATTGCTATGATCAGCACCTCCAGGTGGGAAGTCAGGAAGCAATAACGAAAACACTTCATACTGTGATGATTTTCATTGAGAGAAGTTTTCTGCAGCATTTCATTTAATTGTAAATTCATTTCATCACACGTAAATTTAATTCTAATCACTGATAATTTGCTCATTATATGCATTTTGAAGAAAGTCAGTGTTATCAAATAACTGTGGCAACATCCTACCTATCAAATCAACTTGCAGCATCAAGCGGATCATGTGCAGTGTACATGAAAATTTAGCTCTGAATAATTGAAAAAAAGGTCAAATGTTCAAACTTCATTCACTTTGAAACTCAATTTGTGTGGTAAAGTTCTTCATCTTCGACTTCTGATGGTTGTTATGCGTTATTTCGGATGTTCAGCGGTCAATCGTGTCTTGCTCTTTGTAAGGTCTTGCTCGATTCCTCTTCGCCGGTTGGTCTGCGCAAGATTGAACGTGGTGCACTCGGTGATTGCGGACTGGCAGTTTCGGAGTGTGTATCTACCGATCTTGCGATCTAGGGTCTCAGGTCGAGAAAATCTCGACGCCATTCTAGTAACCTAACAGGAGGTGCGGATGGCACATGACCCATCTGGCTCAGTGTTCTCCTTCTCTTTTCAGTTGCTGCAGCTTCACAAGCACTGGTGAGCCGACACTCCTTGTTGGTTCCGCACAGTTTTAGGATATATTAGAAAATGAATTACTCCCCACAGCTTCCCGATGAGGCATGAAACTTTAAGATGTGGTGATAGTCTGCAATTGTGATCACTCAAGGGTCTATTTTAAGGTGATCGTATTTCTCAGCTGCCAGCTTTTGTCAAGTCCACTTCTACCTGTTTCGAACTTCAGGGACTGCATAAAATCGCCCACAATTTTCAGGTGGTCACATTTTTGAGGCCCTTGTGAAGACAAGCCTTTGTGTAAGTTGAAACATAACTTTAGCTTCATAGTACTGGTAGGCTAAGCAAAACCGATGAATTATTCGAATATCAACTTACTTATGTGTGCAATTCTTGGAATCCTTTAGGTTGTGATGATCATTGAGTTATTTTTACCTGAAAATATTTCAGGACGACCTAGAAATGATTCAGAAAGCTTGGTGAATCCTGAAGAGCAATGATATAGTAAAAAAAATCCTATTAGATGGGAGCTTTTCTATTAGTAGAAGCTAATAGTAGCCTTGACAGTGTAGGCAGTGTGCTTTCCTAAAACGACTTTACTTTCGTATGCAGAACTGATTATAGAAAATGGATCACTTTAATTTCGTTGAAATTCAATCCATTCTTATGTCTTCCAATTGTGTCGCACATCAACCAAAATCTCAACCTTGGGACTGTTTCGTAAATCAGTATCTTTTGCGCGAGCATGTGATGCCACGGAGTTTATCACGAAGTAGCAGCAAAAACTTTGGTTTGGCAACGCTCTCACATAATTAATAACCATATTTTTGATGAAATGATCAAATCCGTCACGCTAGATTTTCACGCGGTTTTTGAAAAATTGAAAATAATGTTCTAAATGTAGACTGCGGTGAGTAGAAGACAAAGATTTCTCAGATTTTAGTGCTGCTACCAAAATATCAAGATATCAAGATCACCGAGAGAGCTCATTCATTGAATTGATTCTTACTTGATGAATAGAATGAAACAGTAAATGTCGGAAACTCATTCTCTGGTTGTTACCAGGCTACCAGTGCTGTTCCTCAAGGAGGTGTGCTTTCTCCGATTTTATTCGCGCAAGCAGTTGGCAGTCTATTGACCCAATGCCAAAACAGCGATCAAATTTGCTGATGTCATGTGCTGTTACATTTTGTTCGTGATGATGAAGATGACCACTTATCAGAAGAACTTGATCACAGTGTTTCTTGGTTGCAATCACAAGGATTGACGTTTAGCAGAACAAAAACGAAATTGATGGACTTTCAGACAGAAAGATCACTCTCATTATCTCCATTAAAAGATCTTCACTCGGTTATTCAAGTTACATCCTCAACTAAATTGTTGGACCCTACAATTGATTCCGATCATTGTCATGGAATACATGCAATTTATCGAAAATTCACAAGACAGTCTACATGTTGTAGTCTCTCTGTCAAGTGAAAGCATCTAGGACCCAGTGGCGATTTGTCAGGGTAATTAAGGTAAACAGTGTTTATTGTCAAATTATCATGTTAAACCGACTTTTACCGTTTCATTCTTATGATGATAGAGCAATTCGTCAAAAAAGTAAATTCTAGAAATTTAATTCTTGTTAAAGGTAATTATTAATATTTGTCCTACTATATTTGAAGCTCATTAGTAACACATCAGAAAGTGGCGAAATCTACATGGTGAAAGGGAGATTCAATATTAAGAAGATAAACACACACATGATGTGATGATGCATTGGCACGGAAACATCGTTTGTTGATAAACGTCATCAATGTTGGCATCTCGAGTTGGCAGAGACATCAGGGTAAAGACTCCTCTCAAGCATTATCTAGTTTTACGAGAATGCTACATCTGTCTTATCTCGTAATGATTTGTTTTCTACTATTAATAAATAAAAGATGCATGTTTTGCCAAACAAATTTCGTGCTGAATTGCAAGTTTTGTATAAAACCGATGAGTTTGTTGGTCAGACAGAAAGTGCTGCACAAGTGTACGGATGCTACATATGCTCGCATGCATTTTAAAGCGATAAGATAAAAGGCGAGCAATCACAAAATAGTTGGACCTGCCGTTTGCCTACATCGATTCTAAGTTTAATGGTTTAGGTGTTTACCTGGGAATGTGAGACAATAATCGTCGCTGTTAGGACCGCGCTATGGAGTGTGAACTGCATCATGATAAGATCAACTGCGAGCCACGGATACCCTGCCTGGTGTAACATAAAAAATGCCGTATGGTGCATAGAGTAGGGATATATAGGTAGAGTGTCGACTCAAGCAAGTATCTGTATACAGTGAAAATTTTTATATCAAAGGATTCAGTTTTTTGCGGAGATTACGTTCCCCTGGTCCAAACAATTATTTGAGCACTTTTGAAAAAAGTCAAAATATGCCAATTTACATACTACCCAGATGACTCTCCTATATAAGTAGTATGCATTAAGTTGGATATCAAAAGGAATGAATATTTGCTAATAAGCATCATAAGTAAGCGGAAACCAAGCTGATTATCAAGGGAATTTCATGAATTGTATTATAGTGAATGTCTTCATGAATAAGTCGAGATATTATTCGTGATTTCTTGACTAAATTTCAAGTTTTTAATTTAATTTTCAGCGGCATGATTTTATAATTCACTAAATTGATGTTTCATTTCTTGAATCTGAATACCGATGTGGACCATTTGCATCTTTTAAAGCTAATTGAAATCATTGTCTTTGATCGTAATTTTGCTCTGTCATTGGCAGGTTGCCTGTGATATGATCATGCTCAAGAAAATTGTCTTGAGGTTCAGCATAAATGCAATAGCAGGTCATCGAATTGCTAATTTAACAAACATAATCTCTCCAAGGCTGTCATGACACGGACGATCTGTAGAATAATATCATTTCCATCTGCTTTGTACTGTCATGATCAGTCGATAATTGCGTTGTAATTTTTTCAAAACTGCATAAATGTGCATATCCAACATTTGGAAACAATTCCGACTGTATCTCTTTTGAGTTCATTTAATAAAATCGAAAGTGTATACACATTGGGGATTTAATAAATGCGGAGTTACCACTCTACCTAATATATTTACTCGTGTATTTACTCTATGGTATGGCGAATCTAATCAAATTTGAGAACGTTTGTGCAGAATATTTGCCCTACCTCGCAAAAAGAAATTTGCTAAGTCTTGTTGAGCCGAAGTGTGAGTTTAGTGAAGAAAGCAGTATGTCCTTCTCATCTTTTGAACTCCATCTACAATAACGAGTCGACAAGATATTCCAGTCGACAAGGGAATCAAAGCAGGAGAGTGAAATCCAAAACATCTCGACATGGCTGCTCTTTCATTAAGTACGCTTAGTCCGTAATTTTGTTCTCTCTGTGTTTTCTAATAGTACAGATGTGTTACTTTTCATTGTGCTAACTGTAATGCCATGTCCGAATGCATCATGACATGCAAATAAAGCAATTATTATTAATAATCCTTTAGTCGGTGTAGCTTTGTAAATAAATAACTTGATAATCAGAACAAGTTGTACCATGGCCACGCATGATCTCTTTAGTGGAACACATCAAGACTGTCTAGAGCATAGCGATCATTGGAATGAGAAGCAATGGAAATACAGTTCAAATCATTGTGCACTGTAAACTTCTTCATTGTCAGACAATGCTAGCAAAATTGATAAAGAAATCGAGCAACAATAAATCGTTTCGAATCTGTGTACAAATAAAATAATAATCATTTGCTATTTACAATTCAAAAGTAAAGTGATTGCATATATGCATAATAAATCAAAGGGCATGAAAAATGTACAATGTGGGGGATGAAAAATAATTAGGAAGTTAATTAAAAAAATATTTTTCCTTGTAGAGCTAGGTGCACTGGTAAGAGTGAACGGTGTCTTGCAAATAGGAAGAAGGAGCACTTTCCGAATTGGCTTATGTCATCCAATACCAGACCAAAATCCAAGAATCCTCCACAATCGGCAGTATCACGTCACTTCATGGTATGTCACCACAAAGTGAATCTTCTTCTGACCCAAGACATGAGATTTACTGTACGCAAACAGGTCAGAGATCGCCTTCATCTATCGGTCATAGAAAGCGTGACCATCCGCCAACTTCAACCAGACTTACGTGCTCAGAAGGACCGATTATTTCTTCTCCGGATGCGCCAACTTTCCAATTATTTTCCATCCACCACATTGTACTTTTTCATGCCCTCTTTTGATTTATCATGTATATGCAATCACTTTACTTTTGAATTGTAGTAGCAAATGATTATTATTTTATTTTTTATGCAGACCCGAAACGATTTATTGTTGTTCGATTTCTTTATCAATTTTGCTAGCATCGTCTGACAATGAAGAAGTTTACAGTGCACAATGATTTGAACTGTATTTCCATTGCTTCTCATTCCAATGATCGCTATGCTCTAGAACAGGGGTGCGCAACCTGCGGCCGCGGCAGAGGCAAAGTGCGGCCGTGACACTGAGAAGCAAATGAAAAAGAATATCGTACATGTATATTGCAAATATTTCTGGAGTTCAAGGCAATCGTAAAACAATCGTCACTGTGGTAGCATACTGGTCACCTTGTAACTGTCGACCACCTTTATGCCCATGCTGCTTGGAAAAGTGCGCGCCCTCAGGCGCAATGAAGAAGGCGTTCAAGCAGTTCGATAACTCATGAATAGAATATTTTAGGGAAGTTACATGCATGTGCATTCATGGCTAGATTTATCAGCTAGAAGAAACAAAAGGGACAATTCTAGTTTGCTCGAATTGCTCGTGCGCGTTAGCTTTAAGTCTTTATTCTTCAAAAACCCATTAGAAACCATTAAAATCCATCAAAAGCGCGTTGATTTCCTCTTTCTTTTGATACAATTGTTTCCGCTTTGGGGTCAAAATGTCGTCAATAGAGTACAATATGCATGAAAGGGTTAAGCTTAAAATCTTTTCGGGTCAAAAATGACCGTCGGTCGTATATGGATTAACTTGCTAACTCACTTTACGAAGCACGCCTTCATGCGATTTTCATTGCGTCACTCATCAGGGAAAGCTAATTTGAGTGGTGGAATATAAAAAAGATTGGCTATTGACCTTGTGATTCTTTCGGCCTTCGAAATGGTGGTCGAAAAATATAAAAGGTTGTGCACCCCTGATCTAGACAGTCGTGATGTCTTCCCCTAAAGAGATCAGGCGTGGCCATGGTGTAAGTTGTTCTGATTTATATATCAAGTTATGCAAGTTTTATTATAATTATAAGGCAGCTTGAATTCTAGACTAAAAATATTATTGTCTCGTACACTGAGACTAGAAATTGCATTTCTTTTTTTAAATTGAATTTTGCTACAAACTTTGTCTACGTGGACCACAAACAGTGCAGTGAAAATGTGAGATAGCGCTTAAAATATGCAAATAAATGATCAGTTGGGAGAAATTTACTTTAAAGATAGGAAGAACTTTTTAAATTGCAGGCTTCAAGTCACTAATTCAAATGTGCACCAAATGACAAGAAAAGTACAATCTAATTCATCATGCTATATTTGTCAGATTTTGATAATGAAATAATGAATCACTTATATCAAGATTGACTCCCATTCCCCTAGTGAACTTTCACTATGAAGAAATTGTATAAGAACTGATCTGATAATACGATATTTTTGCGTATATGACCAATCGATGTCTCGGAATACTCCGCACTGACTGTTTTCGTCACTAAGTCCAATATGTCGTATGAAGATAAAACGAGAAGTATCGCATATTCAATACTTTAATGACTTTCATAAAAAACAAATATATACAGACTATCAAACAAGGAATCACAGATGATTTGCGGTAAAGCCAGTAGCTCGTCTATGAAAGACAGTCAATTTTCTCCATCAACGATTCTCTTCGCCTCTGGGTGTCTGACCGTTAGTCGATGGCTGCTGCTCAGCTCCTCCGACCGGTCGAACCTCTCGTTGATGGCTAATTGTAAGTGTCTGAGCTGTCTTTCTAACAACCGAAAGTCTTTTCAGTTTGCGTGGACGGGGCTTTATAATGTTGGGGACTGGCTCTGGCTCATAGAACCTGAAGAACCGCAAATTCTGAAAAATAGAAAATTCAATTAAATCATGAGTCATCACAAGCATCGCACAATACATTTTCAACTTTCTTTATGAGCATTGTGAAATCAGAAGCTAACAACAGAAAATCATATTTTAAGTTGAATTGGAAGGAGCCAATATTGAAAGATCTTGACTTTATTTTCGTTATTTTCTTACAATTAATTTCTGCTAACATCCGATAGCTATCTTTCAGGTATAAGAGGAAGGAAATTAACAGGTTCAGTATAAAATTCAAAATTCACACAAAATTCAACACGCTATGAACGGGTTGCGTAGAGGCAATAGCATCTTAATGATGACCTGACTAGATAGGAAAGCACATAGGACATAATAATGGATTGGTAATACAAAAGGCATGAGTTATCAATACATGCATACAAGTAAAAAATAGCTTTAAAATAATTGGAAGAATCTACCTTACTTAGCACAGAGTTAAGAGATGTCAATTAGAAATCTGAGGTATATCTGAGAATATGAGGTGTGAATTAGAAATCTGATACCGTCATAATATGAAATATTGTCGTATTTTATGACTTTTGCATCATGGAAAATTTTAATCAAAAAGAAAATCTGAATAATTGTTGAGCTCGATTTTGTTGTTGATTGCTGGTTTCATTTTTCTTATGTAATATGCTTCACGAAGTCCAAGGTTTGATGGATCACTATCGAGGGAAAGAATGGTTGTGGAGAAGTTGCAACCGTGGCATTGCAAAACGTACATGGACGTCGGTGTGAATTTTGAATTTTTTACTGAACCTGTTAATTTCCTTCCTCTTATACCTGAAGATAGTTAACGGATGTCAACAGAAAATAATTGTAAGAAAATAACGAAAATAGAATCAAGAACTTTCAATATTGGCTCTTTCCAATTCAACTCACTATGACAAATATAACCAAAACAATTAATTTAAAACAGAAAATCATTTTCAATTAAAGTCAGGGATACAGACTCAGAGTCCTAAGCGCATGGGGATCGTCCATAATCCACATGAACAAAAAAATGGGATTTTCGACTCCCTCCCGCACCCCTCTTAGACAGTGGACAATTACTGATATTCATTGCGCATATGTATTCAACTTTACTAAACTGCATTTACGGGCCTACACTGTGGATGCAGAGCTAAATTACATTCTTCGTGATTATTCGATAATTCGGCTTGCAACATTAGGCTGTCCTTCGATCTCTAGGCCGGTTTTGTACCACAAGATTTTTTAGGCTTTTCTAGACGTTCGTACTTTCGAGTTTTGTCTTGTTCTGTCTCAATACTAAGTCATATTCACTTCACTTGACTGACAGAGGAGATTAAGTTCAGACAATGAATAATTCGGTTGTTGTGGTTTGTATTGTTCTATACCATGAAAACGCGCTTCGATTTCTCACTTTGACACAAAACGCACAGTTGCACACACAATCACACATCATGATGATCCGGTAGGTGATGCAAATACAAGTAGAGCTCGCTCGGTGGCAGTTTCAATGTGGTTTCACTCATCCATCGAACCTCAGACTGCTCCAACCAATCAGTCATGGACAACTGGATGGACTCTCTCCACATGTCCTTGAATCAACAACCTATTAATAAAACACGGTCGACTAGATAACATATACAATTCTTCAGGAACCTAGGCCTACTTTGCGGCATTGTAAAATCTCAAGGCAGACATTGATCAAGATTCAAACTCATAATTGCAAGACGATGAAAGTTAGGTCTTTATTCGTATAACAATGATTCTAACATTTTCCCTCTAAGTGTCCACGTGGGGGACGTCTAATTGCCCCCTCACTCCTGCACAGAAAGTGGACAGCTCTACAAAGCCCCTCCCCTTCTGCTGTCCACGTGTATTATGGACGATCCCATGCTCGTATTTCGACTCCGATTTCAGCAAGCATTGTTCCCAATGAGAAATTATTGTGATGATTGTGCTTAATTATATCACATGACCTTGCTGGCAAAAATTGTCCATCTGTTTATCATTTTCAGCTTAATGATCACGAATTTGCATTCACATTTCAAAACTTCGTCAGGGTTCCAAAGTAATTGCTCAAAAGCAAAATGGTTGAAGGCTTTGGTGAACATGCTTTGAACAGAATATTTTCGAAAATGATAGAATCGCTTAAGATCCTTTTAAGTTTCAATGACACAAATAGTAATCCGCAACAATGTTTATTTTTCTTGAAGTCTAGGAATCAGAATTGTTGTAAGAAAATGACAATAATAACTTTCTTTAAAAAGGCACTTCGGAGTTGAAGAAATCTGGATTTCAAAATTGAAAATGAATATTTTCTAAACAGATTTTAACAAATTAAACGTTAATTCAGTCGTGATTCGAACATTCGATTTTGTGGTTTCCATTCTTAATAGTGAGCATAACTCATCGAACAAAGATTATTTCTGTAAAATTGAGATAAGAACAGTTAGCTTATTCTCATATCTTGATCACGTGCTCGGTATCATAAGGCTGCGTTTACACGGTCAACTTGATTGCTGACACTTTTCGATCCATGATGAGTCAGAAGAGAATGGACAAACAATTGAAATAAAGGAATGCCTTCAATAATTGTGCTTCGTGCGTCATCAGACAGGGTCCAGACAATAGCAATTCAATGAATGGTGATAAAGAGAAATACATTGATTCATCAGCCTATGAACCTCTGAGTATCAGTAAAAAGTGTCAGCTGAAGTTTCGCCTTTACGGATATACAGTGGAAACTTGATCACAGTTCTACAAACAGCTTATCAGAAATGCCCAAGCGCTTCAAAGAGAGCATCTTCAAAGTTTTTCCGCTGCATTGGCTTAGATCGCAGAATACACAAACTTTCAATTTTCATGTTTGTTATTGTCTAAAATATTATTTCGAAGTGCATTTCCTTTAATTGCAGTGCTTGTCTTTTCCGAATTAAATAATGTGTCTGTCTGTGATTGCCACAAAACTTCACTTATAAGTGTATTTTCTATCTATATAAAGTTCATGCAGATTGAATCGATGCTTTAAGGGCTACAGTGTGAAGAATGAGCGATCGCTGATGATCAGATACATAAAGATAGGGTCAAATCTAAGGTGAAACCCAAATATCAATTTACAGCCCAAGCCAAGATACGATACAAGAGTGGCCCTTTTTCCACCAGAGTGTCCTGCAAGATTTTCTTGAAAGTTTAGACTGAATTGCCCATGTTGAATTGTCAAGCATGTACGGACTTAAAGTACATGGCACTGTGCACAAAGAAATGCTTGCTCCTGCACTACAAAGCAGTACAATTTATTACGAGTGCTTATATGTATACTATGCATGTTTGCTTACGAATAATTGCCAGCAAGCTATTGTAATACCAAGACATGCCTACGCATCATTTACTTTTAAGCTTTCATTACAAGTAAAATCAGCTTTTCATAAATATCATAGTGGAACGTGTAAAACATACGTACATGTAGGCCTCAAAGTACATGGATAGACCAACATCGGTTACAAGATAGATAGACCTGAATGAAAATAAAGTGACTGTAATCCAATTCTAGAGTTTGATTCTCTCTCACAGTATTCTAGATATTTGCTTTATAAGGCACAGTTTTGTAGCATAAGAGTGGATATTACAGAGCATGCTTTACTGACTCAAGATCTATTGACAATGCACAATGTTTATACACCCGAGCGTACGTATTCAGTTCGCGCATGTAAAATAATAATTGAAGGATATGTAGCCTAGGATCTAGTCCTTTTGCTCGACAGCACTTTGTTCACATTCCAGTCTTGTCTATTTTGCATTCTGATTGAATTTTCAGCTTAAATCTTAGCAGAGTTGCATGCAAGTGCAAACTGAATATAAATTCATTAGAAGCCACCAAGTAGAAGCCCTCATATCTTAGTGTTGCTATTATGTCTCTGTCTGGTTTAGCAAGAAGGCCAAATTCTATCAACCACATTATTCGCTCTCAGCTCGAATGATGAAACTTCTATATATAACTCAAACCGTCAGTGATACGGCAGCCACCAGCTGTTCTTTTCTTGTCGGTTTACACACTAACAGTAGTGGCATGACTCACATGCAAATTGACTATTCAGTTTGAATCTTGAGCAGAATTGTAACTGCAAGTAAATTAAAGTCTCCTAGAAGACAGGGAGCCTCGATATCTTAATAATATAACTTGAATCTTGGCAGAATTGTAACTCCAAACTGAATGAAGACTCCTAGAATCCACAGACTTCGATATCTCAGAAATGAATCTTCAGTTGAAACTTGCAACAGAGTTAACTGAAATTCCTCCTGGGTAGCATATTGATAATGACATGAAAACATGCTGCTATCAAAGATATTGTAAATATATTCCAAATTTGTCCTGAAAACTTAACAATGTCATTAATGACAGCACATGTTTTCATGTGCTTATCAGTTGTAAGCGCAAAGTAAGCAAATTTTGTGCTGTGGAGTAAAACGACACCGCCCGTTGCATAAGCTTTGCTTTTAATACATAGTCCAAAATAGGATTCAAACAACTAGCCCCATTGCGTGGAATACATGTGGATGTTTCGTACGAACAGTGTTTATTTGAACATCAACTGATAGTGAAAATTAATGTCAATTGTTGCAAGCTAAAAAGCGTACGTTTGGTCATCGGCTCTAACCTTTAAGAGTAAAGCATCTGTCTCAGGGTGCATTCCGAGAATGCTGAGTATACCCAATATTGACCAAAACCCAACATCCAGCCTTGGATATTGCTACAGTGAGGTTCACGGCTATTCCCTGCGGCGTGTCATTCACAACGACTTCCTAAGTTACACTGATGACCTGATGAAATCTCAACAGCAGCTTCCTGGAGATGAAAAATATGGGAATAGGATCCTGAGACCCCAAGAGATCGATTCAAATGAAAGTTGATGAGATCTTCAATGCAATTCAAAAATTAATGAAATTGCATGAAATTTTGAATGTGGATAGAAAATATCCTTTGAGTGCCTGCACATGTGTTGCACATTGGTGAATGGACAATTTTAACAGAAAACAGACCAAGTTGAGAACGTGGAGGAAGGAAGATACCTTTGAACAGGTATACTTTATAACTTACAACTCCCAGCTTGTACAATAGTACCCTAATTGCTTCACTGATCTTAGTTGGTTGTGTCGAATTCAACGAATGTTATAATGATTGATAAGAAAAAATGATTTTCATAATTTCAATGGATTTTAGGCCTATCTGCAGAGCAAGAAAGACATCTTTAACTTCTATTTTCTATTCAAAACTGCATGTAGTAGCATTAATTAATTTCCGTCTTCATAAGAATCTGAGTCATGTATTTGACATCAAGACAACAAGTTGTGTATGTAATCCTTTATTTTGTAACAAAGACTTGACTTATATAGCGATGATTGATTCCCATCGCCCTAAGCATCCATCTGCAAATAAATCAACATCATGGAATACAGTAACACAAGAGCCGCAGAAATTACCACATCGCATTGCACCAGATCATTTCTATAGCTAATAGCGATTTACCTGAGATTCTACTTAAGATTATATGGTAGTGCACTGATAACTCGGAATAATAAGTTTAAGTTTACAGTTATTCGACATTTCCCCTTCATAAAAGCTTCGATTGAATTAACGCTGTAATTACATAAATGACATTGCTTAACTTATCATCTAAGACAAATTGTCATTAAGAAGGTGTACCAAGCAAATGGATGATGCTCTGGCATCTCAGGTTTCTTGCAATCACTAGTGACTTTTCGCAGTTTCAGGCTCGAGTGACTTGCAGATGATTCAGCTGGACTTTCTTCAAACAATTGCTCGTGCTCCGGCAGGATTTATGAACTATGCATCGGAGAATGCTCACTAAACTTGAGCCATCGATGAATATGATCAGCATGCCTCGTCCGCATCGTGTCTTCGTCTTGAAGTTTCATCTTGTAGACAGATTCCTCGACTCATCCACCATTCGCGCCAATTTCCATCGTTCGTCTTTGAATTTGATTGACCTAAACTGTCAAAATGTCCAAAGCATGCCACTAGCTTTTAATAGGTTGATTTCTCTGCCACTGAGGTGATGCGTCATTTATAAGATATGACATTTGCTGCGCCCATTGCAGGCCTACATATGTATGGAAGAATGCTTGAGAGAATCTGCACCTACTCATGAAATAGAGGATGGACTCAAGTAATTGGATCCTGCATGGAATTGAAAACTGTTATCTAACCGCGTTTATAAAGTCTCTGAAGTCGCTTTGAAGCGGGAGCTGATGTTATTACCGTGCGGGCTATACCTGTTGGTAAGAGCAAGATACCTTTGGCTAACTAACTTATTTATGTGAAGCAGTCTCTATAAAAGACATTTCAATGAACATAGGTTGAATTTCAAGAGCCAAGTAATTTTATTCTCCGAATATCTCATATCGTTGTCATTGCATTTTCTATCTTGTTCCCTAATATATGAGCAGACTCAGTTCATTGGTAGCGGCAAGTTTTCCGGGGACTTGAAACATAGAAGTGACTACTGTAAATGTAGGGACTCACCTATCGGAGAAATAGAGAGTTTCTATAAATTTCTAATTCTCACCTAAACTTTCCCAAAGTTCATACACGTGATCGAATGCGAAATAATGTACCGGTACAAGAAGGCACAGATCAATTTCTTCAACTCTTCCGAACACGCAGCTGCCACCCAGCGGAATTCATCAAAAAAATGTTAGTCGGTTCTGCTGAATCAATAGACTATGCCGCCTCTCTTAAAGTACAATAGCTTTTGTTCATTGCGTGCGATTCAGGCCTTGTGCATTCTTCTATTTACACGACGTGTTAATAAAAGTTTGTGAATAGCTTTTTACTTCTGCATCTCAAAGTTCTTCGGGTTTTCTCATCTTTCATTGGCTTTACCTATTACTTTTCCATCTGGCTTCTAGCATCATCTTGATGTAGAAAGGGAAAGTACTTCAGCGGACGCTGTACATTGTATGATGCGGCAGACGTTTCGCCCATGGTCTTTCTCAATATCAAATGACAAATGAGGAAACTGTTGCAGTACATTTACAACAAGAAAGCTTACAGGCGAAATGTCTGTCGCTTCATAATGAAATTTACATTGTCCGCTGAAGTACTTTCACGTTTTCAATCAAGATGATATCCGGACTTTTAGAAATAGCTCAGCGTGTTGGCATTATCTGAATGACAATTTTATTTGGGCACTTTACAGCTATATTATTCGCTGCGAAGTCATTTCATTCTCGATCATGCATGAAAGTGTTCAGTCATTGAAAAAAACTTCTCTGAGCTATGTAACCATTCAGTTTTCTTTTCTGTCTGTGCAGAGAGTGGTTCTCGGCTATTGATTCTTATTTTAATTTTCAAGAAAATCTAAGATCAGTTAACAAATTTGCAAAAGCTAGGAAGTACTGCCGGTTCGTAATCATATTTTAGAAAATTAATCATATTTAACAGTGATGTAGGTGTTTACAGAGGTGATACCTAAAAGTTAAATTCCTCTGAAGTGCCGGCATATTCTTTGATGATGTGGTTGTAGAATCATGATTAGAAGTCTCAAATTAAAGGAACTAATCTGAATACGAGAAGAAATACTCAACATCAAAAATTGGCTTCATTGACTTCAAAATTCATTGCAAAAACTCAAATATCGGATTTGTGTGTGAGAACAGCGATATTATGTAAAACTGAGCATATATTTGAGATTAAGACATCAAATTAAAGTGATTGCAATCACATTTGACCATGGTGACCAAAGAAAATGATTTATGGCACAGATTAACGGGATCGAGAAATAGGTTCCGCTAACTTCACAGTGGAATCAGTTCTGTCTTTATCGTCGAATTTCTCCGAAGCACTTGTGAATATTTTGATTTGTGAATGCAGATTCGTGATCAGGAAACTGAAATTGATAAAATAAATGACAAATGATGCATATTTCCCTGACATTTAACTCAAACTGCACAATATACATAATACCAAACAGGACTATGAATAACTTGATATCAACATAACTTTCAAACATTGAATGCCACATAGCATCAAAAGCGAAGCATTAAAAACTTTAATTCGGTCTCAGTCCGGGAGCCAGCGTGAAGTTGTGCAGGGAACGAGGTAGTACATAAAACTTTCACATAGCATAGTACACCTCTAACCTACTGCAAAACTTCGCGTCTGCCGGATCAGATCATTTACTTTTCAGAAATAGAGAGGATAACACATTCCTATGTATTTCAAGTGGTAAAATTGTGACATCTAAGGTGTTGACTCCATTTTTTCGAATTTTTGCTCATAAAAGTTACACAAATTGGTATTTTGTTGAACTGGTTGTCATAGAAATCATCTACAGATCATGATCTTTCAAATGAGTTATCATTCAGTGACAGAGGATGAAGTAAAGTGTACAAACAGACACTTTTCGTTAAAGTATATCAACAATTTTCCTGAAATTTCTATGTTAAAATTTGCAGTTACACCAACGAAAAGTGTCTGTTTGTACACTTTACTTCATCCTCTGTCACTGAATGATAACTCATTTGAATTTTATTTGTTCAACAAAATACCAATTTGTGTAACTTTTATGAGCAAAAATTCGAAAAAATGATTTTTCACAATTTTACATTTTGTTATACATCTATTTCTGAAATCTCTATTTCTGAAAAGCAAATGATCTGATCCGGCAGACGCGAAGTTTTGCAGTAGGTTAGAGGTGTACTATGCTATGTGAAAGTTTTATGTACTACCTCGTTCCCTGCACAACTTCACGCTGGCTCCCGGACTATCTGTTGATGAGTCCTTTATTTGGAGAAGCATGAACAACTCGTTGAAGTCTAGAAATTTTCAAGTAAAACGTAGAAAGACTGAGAGGGAAAGTACAATTTAAACCTAAAATTCTCAATCCACAAGACATTCACACAGGAATACACAACAGCTCTCCTCAGCTAGAAAAACTAAACAGAAAACAGAGAAGAATGCAACTGTATGTCATGTGTAAACCGAAACATCATGTGACAATTATCTAACATCAATCAAATCCAAAAATACGTCGTGCATGTACTAAACTAGCATCGACATTGAGAAAATGAAGTCAAAGAACATGGGACAACACTCGATTTTCGATGGTTGACATGCGTTTATCTTGGAGAGAGCCAACATTTTTCCGGTAGTAGTTTGGGTGCTCTGCATGTAGGGGACTATGTGTAGCCAGCCCATTAGTTGCACAACTTTGGCCATAACCTTTTTCTTAGCATTTAGGCAGACCCGACCGCAAAGCTGAACAGAGGAGAGTAAAGAATGTAAATGTATCATGCCTAAAACGACATATCATGCCGAAATAATCTACTACCAATCAAATCCAAAAATGCGCTGTCTGCATTACACCAATGTAGGCTACTCGCAGAATTAAAGATGATAAAAGGGTTCATTCATGCATTTGTTTCAAGTGCAAGTGAACTGATAAAAGACATTTCTGAAATTAATGTCAGTCAGTATAAGAATAAGTCAACGATTGGGGAAATAAACATGAATGAATAATATAAAATTGGAAGCAATGAATAATGACATTTCGTAAAAGTCAAAGTGAAAATTATTGCGAAAACGATCATCAAAAAAATGAAGAGAATGTAAAGGAATGACACAACAACAAAAAGCAACACATTTACAAAAACTAATTGATCAAATAACAGTCACAACACAATGGGAGTTTATTTAATGTGAGCTTGACGCAGCATTGATGCAGACATTGGAAGTACGAACAAATCAACATTTTATTTTGAACATGCAAATTGAAACACAGGTGGTTTTTAAATTTGTTTAGCATAATGGAATGATATGATGGGTTTATTAATGCAAACTAATAAATATTGATTTTGCCACCACTAGTGTCATACGCTGCTTTCTAGATAAATTTGAACTGTAGCTATGATGCTCATCATCTCACGTCATATTAACCATATATCTGGACTACATATAGCCTACTGGGCTCTGAAACGCATGCAGCGAGAAATCGAAGTGCCTATTCCTAGAAACCCTCCTTTTCTTCTGAAGTTCTTCTCTCAATCACACGACATTCGCAGTACAACATCTTCATTGTTTGAACATTCGAATCTATTGGTAGTACTCATTTGATCTAATTCACTCATTTCCGCACTGCTTGTATAGCCTAAATAGAAATTCAAAAATTGGAGTCACCAATGCCAATAGACTTGTAGAATTCTTGAAACTTTGTCGACTTTTGAACATAAAGCACTTTAATGATTACTATTTTCGATGCCAAACATGTTGAATCCGCTGACAAGTTACCTATGACTTATGAGTGCTAAAAGAGGTTGATAAGAGTGATTTGTGCTATGATTTCAACTCACACATGCCTTGAGGTGGTGCCGGAAGGCGGAGGCTTAGCGAAACAATTAACAAGTGGATTCCTTTTTACAAATCAGTTGGATGGTTTTCCAAGTATTCAACAATTCAGTTGAAATGTCAAACAAAGCTCATATGCACTATTCCGAGCATCACAAAAGCTTTCAGATTCCACTCATCTTTTGCTCCTAAATTTGTGAGGACAACTTACCGAATTGTCCAATTCGAGTACTCGTAGTTTTCGTTTGTCTGATTCGTCTGCATTCCTGCTGTCATGCTACGAGTGGAGACGCCGTTCGACATGTTACCGTTCATTGAATGAGGCTTCTGAAGCCGCAAAGCCTTAAATACCGATCAAGATGCACCCTCATTCCGGCTGACGGTTTGATTTTACGTAATTGATCATGAAGAGATGGCATGATGTTGTCACTCTTTTATTCAATTGGATCATTCTCAATCAAGAATGAAGTCTTTCCAATGTTTGATATCAGCTGAAAGACCGCCACTCACCGCCTCTATCTCAAAATTCATTTCGGTCACAACAGCCGACATCTGGAGAAACTGCACTAATGCAAGTTACACAAGTGCAAGTTACATTTTTAGCAGAATTCCGAAAATCTTGTCGCCAATTTTGAAAGCATCGATAATAAAATTTTGAACAATTATTAAAAAATTAGAACAAAATTACTAATTGTGAGCACCATTGTCATTCACAAGTTTTGTATGGCTGTTAAGAAGTTCTGCTTGACGATGTAGTGATTTCGTTGGGTCGCAAGCATTTTATTTACTCTTCAATCTCTATGAGTCCTATCATGAACATTGTAAATTTATCCTTTAGAATCCCCAACTGACTTGACAATTGATAATCTCAATAAATTTCAGAAACAATGAAATGTTTGTTTGACTGCATATTCAATGCAGTTCTTTCTCCTGCTCTCTGGAACATTCGAGTTTTTAATAACATGCTCCACATTTTATTCCGACTTTATCGGTCGAGCTAGTGGATACTTTCTCCTGTTTTTGTAAAGTTCAACATTTCGGTGGCTGCATGACGCTTTCCATTGGTAAAAAGTCTAAAAATAAGGAAATATATTTTATATTGTTGATGATGAGACAAAGTCGGTTATTTAAGAATTCTTGATTCTCATCAGCCATTCTATGAGAGTAAATGCCTCGATGGTGAACGACCGAGCACAGTGGAGGAGTACTGGGCCTACATGGCTACGAATTGTCGTGAAGGTGGGCACGTTGAGCATTTAACTTTCTGATGGACTGTGAGATCGCAACTCACTTACATAGTTCATAATTCATAGCATTACTATACAGAAAACCAAGTACTAAACCATAGGTGAAAATCGGCAAGAAGATAGCGAGAGAGTTCATGAGAGCTCTAAATGTCAGATGAATTAATAACAGACAGAAACTGAAAAAGCTGAAAATACTATCAGCACAAAAGCTAAATCAACAATGAAAACGAAGAGAAAACACGAATTAAACATCTAGCTCATGAATAAAATATTCATGATATTTGCCATCGAGTGATATCAATACTACAAGGAAAATTTGCGGAACTTGAAAACTCGCTACATATAAAGAAGCACACATTTTCGACAAGTTGACGGGGTTCACAACTCAAAAATTAAATTTCTATTGCCTCTCCTTGGTGATAGATTTTACACCAAGGTAGATCGTGACAACCAGAGCGCAGTTGTCGACAATGTGCTTCAAACTGTGCAATATGTAAATGTGCAACACAACAAGGTGATTGTTTGACGAATGAAATTTCATCTCCACTATGCTGGCACCATAAATATATTGGAGACACTTGCCGAACAAAGAACTCCAGATTTCGTGAACATTTGAGTGTTGATCATTCACCCATCCTCAAAAATTCATCTGAAATTCACAACGTCCTAAATCCTTTGCTACCACTTTCGTGGAGAATCGTTGAGCGTCATCACAACGTCAGACATTCGATGGAAACATTGCACATTCGTCAGGCTCATTCCTTGAATGTGAATTTTGTATGTGATATTTGTAATTGATTGATTTCGTTTAATTATAGTCTCCGTTTTGAATGACTGAATATTCTTTTTTTATATATATATATATTTGTAGGCTCACATATTTTTCATGTTGCGTTGCAAGCAATTTTTAACTTGTTTTATTCTTTTTTGTTTTTCTATCACAATATGTTATTATTGGAATTTGTAAGTCCACGTATTTATTCATTGACTGATTATTCCTGTATCAAGTGAAAGCAACTTCTTGCTTTTAAGTAATGGCTGTAAACGGGAGGTTCTTCATTATGTACAATAAAATCCGGTTATCACTCCCTTTAGTTTTTGCCGATAAGTAAAATTGAATAAATTGAATAAAAACAACGTGTGTTTTCTACTCGGACGTTTCGGGTCCCGACCCTTTATCAACGAGTTTTGGCATCAACTGCAGTTACAAGTGGTTTTATATACTTCAGACATCTATGCGGTGTGACCATTTAATACCATTCAGACAGCTCATCACATCGATTCAACACCGGTCTTCTACGCTTAATCCAACGAGCTTCTAACAACGCAATATCAAGCGGTCTCTTCACGCATTCAAGAATATTGACATCAAAATCTTCAATACCATCACACTCACATTCACGAACATGGACGCTCAGCGCACTCCTATCATCCTTATGCCTAATGCTGCGGTTGTGCTCTAAGTATCGAGCTCTAAAGTTCCTACAAGTCTTGCCTATATAATTACCATCACACTTTTTACAAACGAATTCATAGACAACATTGCTCACACTGCAATCAAATTCCATCGGTAAACTGGCACACACATCACAATTTTCGTGCTTGTTCCTATCTTTCTTTATCTGAAAAATATCTTTTAATTTTTTACTACTATTATTTACTACATTTATATCAAGGTCATATTTTTGAACTAGACTGTTTATTTTTCTATTTAGACTATCACTAACGAAAGGCATCTGTAGATTACAAACTCGCTTTTTATCATGATTTCGCTTTTTTCTTCTATTTTTGCGACTGCAGTTCAAATCTCTATCACTGTAGCCATTTCCTTTTAATTTTTTCTTTACTTTGTCTGTTGCTTCTATCTGGTCAGATGCTAAATTGCATCTCTCGTTTGCAGTGCTGATTGAATTTATCACAAAATTCGTTTTAATGTGGTTTGGCACCCAGCTATTTTTATTTAAGCAATTATCTGAACTAATTTCTTTAGTATAATGCTTGTAATTTACGACATTATTTTCAATCCAAATGGTTACATCTAAAAAGTTCAATGCTTTATTTGGTACTTCTAAAGTGAAATTTATAGATTCGGTCACCGAGTTGAAGGCCTTAATAATTTCATCGAATATTTTTGCTTCGTTCGGAAATGGGCCCATCACGATATCATCGATATATCGTCTATAAAACTGAGGACTAATGTTATTATTCCGTAAGGCTGTTAGCGCCGTATTCTCTATATAATCCATAAAAATTACAGCGAAAGGAGGAGCGTAATGAGTCCCCATAGGAACTCCACTAACTTGCAAATAGACTTTATTATCAAAAGAAATTTCATAATTGTAAGTTATAAATTTTAGACATTTTTCAAAATTATCAGGGGATAATCCGAGATTATCAATTTGGGACCAATGTTTACGAGCAAAGTTATTGACTACTTCCAGTGCTAGTTCTAGGGGAATACTAGGATAGAGGGAAATGACATCCAGGGAAATAAAGATTTCCGAGTTATTCAGATCACTTAGATTCTTGATACTATTAATTAATTCCTTAGAACTATTTAAATGTGCATTCACAAATTCTAGTAATTGATTAAGAATTCTGCTACATATCCAGTCTATTTTCTCAGTTGGTGTATTCCTCACAGAGGCAATAGGTCTCATAGGGTAGGCTCCATTCGATTGGGGCTTGTGGTCTTTAATAAACGTGCTAAATGCTGCAGGTTTGGCTCCCGAGACCAACAGTCGCTCTAAATCACTTTTACACAAAGTATTTTTAAAACAGGACCGAACTATTCTATTAGCTTGTTGTTCAATCTGCAGACATTTCGACATTTTACGAGGTTTGTATACTTTTTCTTCTTTTAGCAATTGACTCGTACTATCTATAAAACTATCTTTATCGGTCACGCATAAACGCTTACTCTTGTCAGTTGGTACAACCACCAAGCTTTCATTATTAAGGAACTTTTTAGTTTCTTTTATTTGATATTGAACATCACGATACGGTTTAGACTTTTTTGTGAATTCTACTTCCTTCTTAACTTCGTTCATAACTTCATATTTAAAAGCGTTTAGCTTATTTTCGGCTTCTCTATCCAGATGTTTAGGAAAGCGCACAGTATTTCGATCAAATGGAATTATTAAGCTCTTATCAGTAGCATTGTCTACGAAACAGTTTTGCCAACGTAATTTATATGTAAGTTTATCTAATTCTAATTCCACATTCTCTAAGAAAGTTTTATTTAGAACAGGCGGAGCACGAAACTCGGGTCCCTTTTCTAAAAGGCGACTGCATACCATAGGTACTTGCTTACCACTATCATTAGTAAACTTCACTCTTTCAGCATCCAGAACAACTCTCGTGCTCTGTATGTTACTGGCCACACTACAAAGATAATCATCCGTATAAGGGTACGGGAAAGCAGGCTGAATGTCACATCTGTAGCCGTTCTTGGGATATTGACTATCGGTCAAGTTCCACCACTTCTTACAGTGCCCTTGAAACTTGAGATCTTCTTGTCCTCGTAGATCCGTTTCGAGTTTCCGTAAAAACTTCTTCATCTTCTCCTTGTCCAGGTTTCTCAACAGCTTCAGGTATTGGTAGCCTCTTCTTCGGTTAAGATCCTCAATCCTTTTTTTCGAGTGATCAATAGTCTCACGTAGAACTTCCAGCATGAGGGTTTTTGACTTCCTCATAATTGAGTTCCTTTTAAACTCCGTCGGGATCCTCACCATGTTCTTGATGAACTTCGGAATCACAGACTCGTGTAGACATAATGTCAAAAAATTTAAGTCGCTGATTCTCCGTACGTATTTCACTTGCAAGTTGACGAAATCCTTTGATGTTGCACACAATTCTTGATTCAGGATTGTGGGGATCAATTATGAGGAAGTCAAAAACCCTCATGCTGGAAGTTCTACGTGAGACTATTGATCACTCGAAAAAAAGGATTGAGGATCTTAACCGAAGAAGAGGCTACCAATACCTGAAGCTGGTGAGAAACCTGGACAAGGAGAAGATGAAGAAGTTTTTACGGAAACTCGAAACGGATCTACGAGGACAAGAAGATCTCAAGTTTCAAGGGCACTGTAAGAAGTGGTGGAACTTGACCGATAGTCAATATCCCAAGAACGGCTACAGATGTGACATTCAGCCTGCTTTCCCGTACCCTTATATGGATGATTATCTTTGTAGTGTGGCCAGTAACATACAGAGCACGAGAGTTGTTCTGGATGCTGAAAGAGTGAAGTTTACTAATGATAGTGGTAAGCAAGTACCTATGGTATGCAGTCGCCTTTTAGAAAAGGGACCCGAGTTTCGTGCTCCGCCTGTTCTAAATAAAACTTTCTTAGAGAATGTGGAATTAGAATTAGATAAACTTACATATAAATTACGTTGGCAAAACTGTTTCGTAGACAATGCTACTGATAAGATCTTAATAATTCCATTTGATCGAAATACTGTGCGCTTTCCTAAACATCTGGATAGAGAAGCCGAAAATAAGCTAAACGCTTTTAAATATGAAGTTATGAACGAAGTTAAGAAGGAAGTAGAATTCACAAAAAAGTCTAAACCGTATCGTGATGTTCAATATCAAATAAAAGAAACTAAAAAGTTCCTTAATAATGAAAGTTTGGTGGTTGTACCAACTGACAAGAGTAAGCGTTTATGCGTGACCGATAAAGATAGTTTTATAGATAGTACGAGTCAATTGCTAAAAGAAGAAAAAGTATACAAACCTCGTAAAATGTCGAAATGTCTGCAGATTGAACAACAAGCTAATAGAATAGTTCGGTCCTGTTTTAAAAATACTTTGTGTAAAAGTGATTTAGAGCGACTGTTGGTCTCGGGAGCCAAACCTGCAGCATTTAGCACGTTTATTAAAGACCACAAGCCCCAATCGAATGGAGCCTACCCTATGAGACCTATTGCCTCTGTGAGGAATACACCAACTGAGAAAATAGACTGGATATGTAGCAGAATTCTTAATCAATTACTAGAATTTGTGAATGCACATTTAAATAGTTCTAAGGAATTAATTAATAGTATCAAGAATCTAAGTGATCTGAATAACTCGGAAATCTTTATTTCCCTGGATGTCATTTCCCTCTATCCTAGTATTCCCCTAGAACTAGCACTGGAAGTAGTCAATAACTTTGCTCGTAAACATTGGTCCCAAATTGATAATCTCGGATTATCCCCTGATAATTTTGAAAAATGTCTAAAATTTATAACTTACAATTATGAAATTTCTTTTGATAATAAAGTCTATTTGCAAGTTAGTGGAGTTCCTATGGGGACTCATTACGCTCCTCCTTTCGCTGTAATTTTTATGGATTATATAGAGAATACGGCGCTAACAGCCTTACGGAATAATAACATTAGGCCTCAGTTTTATAGACGATATATCGATGATATCGTGATGGGCCCATTTCCGAACGAAGCAAAAATATTCGATGAAATTATTAAGGCCTTCAACTCGGTGACCGAATCTATAAATTTCACTTTAGAAGTACCAAATAAAGCATTGAACTTTTTAGATGTAACCATTTGGATTGAAAATAATGTCGTAAATTACAAGCATTATACTAAAGAAATTAGTTCAGATAATTGCTTAAATAAAAATAGCTGGGTGCCAAACCACATTAAAACGAATTTTGTGATAAATTCAATCAGCACTGCAAACGAGAGATGCAATTTAGCATCTGACCAGATAGAAGCAACAGACAAAGTAAAGAAAAAATTAAAAGGAAATGGCTACAGTGATAGAGATTTGAACTGCAGTCGCAAAAATAGAAGAAAAAAGCGAAATCATGATAAAAAGCGAGTTTGTAATCTACAGATGCCTTTCGTTAGTGATAGTCTAAATAGAAAAATAAACAGTCTAGTTCAAAAATATGACCTTGATATAAATGTAGTAAATAATAGTAGTAAAAAATTAAAAGATATTTTTCAGATAAAGAAAGATAGGAACAAGCACGAAAATTGTGATGTGTGTGCCAGTTTACCGATGGAATTTGATTGCAGTGTGAGCAATGTTGTCTATGAATTCGTTTGTAAAAAGTGTGATGGTAATTATATAGGCAAGACTTGTAGGAACTTTAGAGCTCGATACTTAGAGCACAACCGCAGCATTAGGCATAAGGATGATAGGAGTGCGCTGAGCGTCCATGTTCGTGAATGTGAGTGTGATGGTATTGAAGATTTTGATGTCAATATTCTTGAATGCGTGAAGAGACCGCTTGATATTGCGTTGTTAGAAGCTCGTTGGATTAAGCGTAGAAGACCGGTGTTGAATCGATGTGATGAGCTGTCTGAATGGTATTAAATGGTCACACCGCATAGATGTCTGAAGTATATAAAACCACTTGTAACTGCAGTTGATGCCAAAACTCGTTGATAAAGGGTCGGGACCCGAAACGTCCGAGTAGAAAAACACACGTTGTTTTTATTCAATTTATTCAATTTTACTTATCGGCAAAAACTAAAGGGAGTGATAACCGGATTTTATTGTACATAA
>CAJQUW010011040.1:0-75000 GCA_907163375.1 Prostheceraeus crozeri
GAAATCATAATTCAGACGTTTACGCGTCTGAAATTCATAAAGAATACAGAAAGCCTAAATATTTATTGAAAGTAAAAGTATTTAATAAAGATGATATTTGGAGTGCTGATCTTATTCATATGCCGAATGAAAGGGACCGAACCGAAGGTTCTAAGACAAAGTCTGACTACAAATACGCATTGACCGTTATAGATTTATATACACGATATGCTTGGGTAAAACCTTTAAAAAATAAAAGTGGTCTATCAGTTAAATATGCGTTTGAAGAAATCTTTAAAGAAAGTAATAGAAAGCCAAAAAAATTGTTTGTTGATAAAGGATCGGAATTTTATAACCGAAACGTTCAGCCACTATTTGAAACTGTTTATTCAACTGAAAACGCAGGAAAAGCTGTAGTGATAGAAAGATTCAATCGGACGTTAAAAAATAAAATTTTCAAAAAGTTTACTCAGCAAGGAAATCAGAAATGGTTGAGGATATTACCAGGAGTTGTAGAAGAGTACAATAATAAAGTTCATTCAGGTATTGAAGAAACCCCAAAGAATGCTTCTGACGACCCTGATTTAATACGAAAGAAAATATTCGAGAATAATTATTCGAATGAGAGTAATCCGAATTTGCAGAAACTTAAGCCGAAATTTAAAATTGGAGATAGAGTTAGAATATTTAAATATAAGAACAAATTTGAAAAAGGCTTTGTTGGCTATTGGACTAAAGAAATATTTGAAGTTTGCAAAATAAATCAAAGTTATCCGATTACTTATGAAATTAAAGATTTAGATAATGAGAGATATCAGAGGTCGTTTTTATCAAAATGAATTACAGAAAACAGAGCTTTAACCTCTAGGTGGCGCTTTAGCTAGCTTCGCTTGAGTTATAGATTGTTTAACTCTAACATAATATCTAGAAATGGTACTCCTTTTTGTAATTTAAATAAAACATAAAGACATAATTGTCCACAATAAGTTGTTCCCGGTTTTTGAATTTGAAATGTATTGTATGTTCCCGTTCCAAGTAATTCTTTTACTTCATTTGTAGGTGGAAGCCCGTATGAGTCAAAATAATAATTATCTCCGTTTTTACTAAAGATACCTGCTGACCAATGTACGCCGTTTTGGTCTGAAGTGTGAAGATTCGTTATGAAATTTACAGTTATTGATGGAACTTTGTTCCGGGAACTGAAGGTTCCTGTTGGCCTATTTTTTAGGAATTGTAATTCGTTTCTCATTAGAACATGAAAATTCTTTGTTCCTAATTGATTTGCATGATTTAGCTTATCGAAGTCATGATCTAAGTTCTCGACATGCAGCTGATAAGAAGATGATTCAAGAATTAGATAGTATTCAAAATCCTACATTTAGAGAAAAAATTGAAAGAATGTTTGTTAAGAAAGCTTTACAAGCTAAAATATTATTCGGTCAGGGTTTAAATGAAAATCATAATTCAGACGTTTATGCATCTGAAATTCATAGGGAATACAGAAAGCCTAAATATTTATTAAAAGTAAAAGTATTTAATAAAGATGATATTTGGAGTGCTGATCTTATTCATATGCCGAATGAAAGGGACCGAACCGAAGGTTCTAAGACAAAGTCTGACTACAAATACGCATTGACCGTTATAGATTTATATACACGATATGCTTGGGTAAAGCCTTTAAAAAATAAAAGTGGTCTTTCAGTTAAATATGCGTTTGAAGAAATCTTTAAAGAAAGTAATAGAAAGCCAAAAAAATTGTTTGTTGATAAAGGGTCGGAATTTTATAACCGAAACGTTCAGCCACTATTTGAAACTGTTTATTCAACTGAAAACGCAGGAAAAGCTGTAGTGATAGAAAGATTCAATCCGACGTTAAAAAATAAAATTTTCAAAAAGTTTACTCAGCAAGGAAATCAGAAATGGTTGAGGATATTACCAGGAGTTGTAGAAGAGTACAATAATAAAGTTCATTCAGGTATTGAAGAAACCCCAAAGAATGCTTCTGACGACCCTGATTTAATACGAAAGAAAATATTCGAGAATAATTATTCGAATGAGAGTAATCCGAATTTGCAGAAACTTAAGCCGAAATTTAAAATTGGAGATAGAGTTAGAATATTTAAATATAAGAACAAATTTGAAAAAGGCTTTGTTGGCTATTGGACTAAAGAAATACTTGAAGTTTGCAAAATAAATCAAAGTTATCCGATTACTTATGAAATTAAAGATTTAGATAATGAGAATATCAGAGGCCGTTTTTATCAAAATGAATTACAGAAAACAGAGCTTTAACCTCTAGGTGGCGCTTTAGCTAGCTTCGCTTGAGTTATAGATTGTTTAACTCTAACATAATATCTAGAAATGGTACTCCTTTTTGTAATTTAAATAAAACATAAAGACATAATTGTCCACAATAAGTTGTTCCCGGTTTTTGAATTTGAAACGTATTGTATGTTCCCGTTCCAAGTAATTCTTTTACTTCATTTGTAGGTGGAAGCCCGTATGAGTCAAAATAATAATTATCTCCGTTTTTACTAAAGATACCTGCTGACCAATGTACGCCGTTTTGGTCTGAAGTGTGAAGATTCGTTATGAAATTTACAGTTATTGATGGCCTATTTTTTAGGAATTGTAATTCATCCCTCATCAATATGTGAAAATTCTTTATTCCTAATCGATTAGCGATTTTCTTTAGTTCGAAATTCGTTGTCGTTTGTGTTCCATATAATTTCAAAAACTCATTTATGTTGCTCATTTTATAATAAAAAAAATTTCTTAAGGGACCCCTAGAAGTCAGAGGGGAGGGGGTATTGATTTAAAACTGTTCTCTAATGATGTCTTTCCTTACTACTTATTCGATTTTGAAATGATTATATTATAATTATCGGAGCGAAGCTCCTCTGGCTTTAGCCGATTCTAATCTATATTGTTTTATATATTTCAATTTTCTTCATGAACTTCATTTGTAAAATATGTTTCATCGTTAAAATGATTGTTTAAAATTGTCATAACAACTATCCCGCATGTCGCCGTCTATGCGTTCTAAATTTAGAAGAAGAATTTTATTCTCATTTGCTTTTATTGTCAATGCACTCTTATGTGCTTAATCTATTCATGTCTTCACAATGGGAAGTACTTTACTACCCGTATGTGTTTGGCAAACGCTAAATGAATTTTGCAAATCGATTTCTAAAACTGAATTTGAAAATAGACTTTGCAAATGGATTTTGAAAATAGATTTTGAAAACAGATTCTGAAAATAATTTACGTAGGGGTAAATTGAAATGTCAAAACTTTACGCACGCGTAAGTTGAAATGTCAAAAGTTTACCGATGGGTAAATTGAAATGACAAGATATAGCATGATAATTTTAGGGGAAAGCTGCTATATGTTTCTCTCTCTTCAATCTCTCTCTCTTCAATCTCTGTCTCTCTTCAATTATCAGCCAGTGTACGGGTTCATTGAATAATTTTGAGTTTATGAGTTACAATGATCTTCTAGTTCACACAATTAGTACTTTAAATAATGTTGAGCATACAATAACGAAGAATGACTAAGTAATAATTGCGTCTTCTTAACTTATCATAGTGCTCTAATCTTAATAATAATTGAGAACCATTTCACTTATTTTTAATTGAGATAACGAAGGATATATTCTTGCGGTTCCTTCCATTTCTGAAGTTCCTTCCACTTTTGTTT
The DNA here is from genome assembly GCA_907163375.1 of Prostheceraeus crozeri. Classification (NCBI taxonomy): domain Eukaryota; kingdom Metazoa; phylum Platyhelminthes; order Polycladida; family Euryleptidae; genus Prostheceraeus; species Prostheceraeus crozeri. Next base: position 3,679 of record CAJQUW010011040.1, read on the forward strand.
CTTCCATTTTTAAAGAAATATTTTTAGTCACATGATATATTTTAAAAACCTGAAAGATGGATAAAATTCATGAATTTGAAATTCTCAACTTTTATGATTTTCGGTGTCCTAGAACGGTCATGATTTTGGCGGGGGGTGAAAAATCACATAATCACAAATTTGAGATTCTTAACTTTTATAATTTTCGGTGTCCTAGAACGGTCATGATTTAAGCAATGAAAAATGTCATAATCACAAATTTGAGATTCTTAACTTTTATGATTTTCGGTGTCCTGGAACGGTTATGATTTAAGCAATGAAAAATGTCATAATCACAAATTTGAGATTTTGAAAAATTTGAAAATTGTGTATTTTTAAAAACGCCCAAATCGGAGCGAAGCTCCTCTGGCTTTAGCCGATTTATGAATTTAGGTCTTCATAACCTGAAAAAGGGTTCAAATTCATGAATTTATGTTGTTTTTAAAAGTACCATTTTTGAAAAAAATGGTACTTTTTGAATGAACCAAATTCATGAATTTAGGTCTTAAAAACCTGAAAAAGGGTCTAAATTCATAAATTTATGTCGTTTTTAAAAGTACTATTTTTTGATTTTATGGTGTCCTGGAACGGTCTTTTATCCATTACTAACGATTCTTGCTTAACTTTTAGCATTTTCATTAGTTATACCAATCAAATTATCAATTTTTGACGTTTCAATTTGTTTTGTGCTCGTTTCTTATTACATAATCGGTAGATTTTCTTAAGATTTTAATCATGTCTTTTACTTCCATAACAATGAATCAGGCATGGAAATATTGCTGCAATGATTGTAGCCAAAGACAATGGATAATATACATTATCTTTGATTGTAGCAGCAAGTAAAATCATTACTGATCAGTTATCATTTATTCCATGACTCCTTAGCGAAAAAAAAATAGATAATCAAAAATTTTCCAGAAAGATGTCTCAATTCTCCAAAGAACACTGGTGAATTGATTTTCACAAGCAAATCTTTTTGCAATAAGCCTGCTAATTGCACAAAAAATAAACATGTATAAAATGTACAGAATCCACACCAATAGCCCTTTATACTACATGCCGTTGGTGAACAATTTCAGTCACTGGCAGTTGATATTGCAGCTGTTATTGACAATTGCTTATTCTTGTGGGAGTTTTGTAATTCTTTAATATCATCTTGATTGGGTCCAGAATCTTCTTTCAGCAGATTCCCTGTATGAATGCGCGTATTAGAGTACTGGATAATTGTTTACAACTTCTCTCACGGTTTTATCCAGATGTGCAAAAACTACCGTCATTAATCAAATCTACCAAAGTCACTGGCCTCCAGTCCAGTACATGGTATGGGAGTTCAACGTCCCTTAGATATCTTATATTAATCATAGATGTCCCTGGTCAATCTGACTCTCAAACCAATTTCTATGCGGCTTTTCTTGCATGACCATATGAAGATATCGTTCATCCTTTTACACAGGATCAACGTTTGGATAAATTAAAGCATTGCGCAACTGCAAATTTTGCTGTCTTTTTGGCATTAGTCGTGATAGCATGATAAAGCAAAAAAGATGAATTCGCATAATGTGTGGCTACGGAAATGATTCGGCGTGCACGTCGCATGCGTAATGTTGGCAAAGAATTGAATATATCGTTTGTCGGCTTGCTGTTAGGAATTGGTGGGTGTGTTGGTGTAAACTGTGAAGAAGGAAAAGCTGTAAGACAGGAAAGATTAGGAGGACCAAAGAAAACAAATAGAGTCACAGATATAAAGCTGATCATTGCAGCGATGAAAAATCGATTTCAGAGCGCTTCGCGTCTAGCAATAGACTGGAAATCTGCTACTTGCATCAATTGTTGCGTTAGAGCTGTATATCGACGTTTGACAAAAAGGGCTTTAAATCTTACAGATATGCTGTACGCATGCCCCTCAATAACTTGTTGAATTTTAATGAATTTATGTGAACGCTTTCCGTTATGAAAGAATATGTTAGAGGTATCGAACGCAAACGAAAAATATTAAATCCTGTAAGTAGTAAGAAAACGGCGAACACCCGACCGGCGCGCCCCCCCTCTGGAACGACAGAGGTTTTTCGTGGTGTGCCGGCCAGGTTGGTCCAGGTTCGCTGACGTCCCCCCCCTCTGAAACGACAGAGTGTCGTGGTGGACTTGGGCGACCGCCAGGTTTTGACTTGAGGCTATAGTGTGTGATGATTTTCGTGAAATCTGATGAATGTTGTGTTGAAAATGGGATGTTTCGAGTGGAAGCAGTGCTCGGATAGGAAAACGGAGGCCAGATTCGGATTCAGCGTGAAATTCTGCATGTGGGCTCTAGCGTCAAAACGAGGCATCGGATGGGAAAGCGGATTTCAGATTTAGTATCAGCATGAAATTCTCTATCAACATGGTGAGTTTCAAGTCAATCGGAGAGAAAAAATTTTTCTTCACGAAATTTTTTCGAAAAAACGACAGAGTTAGAATTTTGGACGTTTTGGGCTGTAGCGCCAAAACGAAGCATCGGATGGGAAAACGGAGACCAGATTCGGAGTCAGCGTGAAATTCTGCATCTGTATGGTGAATTTGAAAGCAATCGGAGAGAAAAATTTTCGCTGACGTCCCCCCCCCCCGGCACCGACCTTCCAACATTGCTTCTAGTGGACGGATTTTGTCGTGCAATAGCTCGTTTGAAAGCTAAGAGTGAGACAAATTCACTGAAAGAAACGGCTTGTTCATATCTGTCTTCGTTTAGATGTGAGACGCCATTTAAGATTTTAGGAGATTGGCGAAAAACGACAGAGTTAGAATTTTGGACGTTTTGGGCTCTAGCGTCAAAACGGAGCATCGGATGGGAAAGCGGAGGCCAGATTCGGATTCAGCGTCCAATTCTACATGGAAATGGTGTATTTCCAGCTCAATCGGAACTCTAGAATCGGCGATAGAAGCGTTTTAAGTTTTTGGATGATGGATATTACGTCATCAGCTGATCGCCACACACTATATAAGCTGGGAACCGACAGAGACTTGTCATTAAGACGAGAGATTGTCAACGGTAAGTCGTCTCTCTGAGCTCCGATGATAGCTTCGGACATTCCAAATTCCGGGTTTCTGTAAGAAACCGACTCAGAAAATTTCATTGCTGATATCAGCTAAGCCGTCGGACTTAGATGTTAGCCAGGAGATGGCCTTCGTCTCCAGGCCATAAAAGACTCCAAAACTTTAAAGGCTTATAACTTTGCTTCTACAAGTCCGTTTGACTTGATTCAAAAAAGGTTCGGTCGCTATTGACCTGCCCTAAGTGATACACTACTTATAAAATTTCATAAGTAGTGCTAAAAAGTTGAAAAATTTAAATTCACTAGCTTTGGAGGTTTTCTGGGGTTTTCGACCCTGCTGAATTCAACTAAGACATTTATAAAGTTGTGGGAGGCGAGCTTCGGCTTGGAATTTGCAACCTTTGTAAACAATCCACTGGTTTTCATGTCAAAATCGGGGTCCGGATACCAACACAGTGATATGACGCACGCTCTGTCCGGGGGAGGTTGGATTTGTGGGCCGAGGCCTTGGAGTTGGGATAAGATCCCCTCTGAGTAATGCCTGTAACGGACTCAAAGGTTCGACACTTTCCACCAATCTCACAATTTAGCTGTATGATTATAAGAATGACTGCCAATGTCGCCTGTTAGTAATTCTATTTCATCCTTCCTTTACAGATACATAAGTTACAAAATGGGAGGCAACTCAAAATTTTTATTTAAAAAGTGCTCTTGCGGAGAAATAAAGAGAGGCGGCGAATTCAAACGCCACATTAACAAATATAACAATACTCCTCACTTTCACGAGGAAAGAGCCGTTATTTCCGGCTGTACACATTGCCTGAAATTTTTAAAAGGCAAGGAGCATGAGGCATTTTACATCGCCCACGCCGAATGTCCGGTCAAAAAGGCTAACAATTATACGACATCAGACATCGGCAAAGTGATCGCACCCTTCTTCAACGAAGCAACAGTCGATCTAGACGCAGCACTACAAGAGGCTATTGCAACCATTTTGGAACCTGCTGCTTCGTTCACTACCTCATCGACAGCAGAAGAGAAGGGCCCACTAAGCGATTTGGACAGCTCAGATGACTCCGATTCTGAGGAAGTCGTCATCACTAAAAACGCGGAAGAGATAGGAAAACCGACAAATCAGTCTTCCCCGAAAAAGAAAGTGATCGCACCTTCCCCAGTAAAGAAGGGGATTAAGCAGCAGATGAACAGCTGGAATAAGGATGAGCAGATCGCAAAAGTGAGCCAGGAATATGCACTCACGAAATTAAAAGATGAGCTCACTCGTTACAAAAACGAATGTTCGGCCCTTAGGGATGACAATTTCCACCTGAAGGGTCAGGTAGCCGAGATTCGGGCCCTCAAGACCCAAGTAATTAACTTAGAACCTTTCTGCGAAAGGGCGCTTGCCAGCGAAAAACGAGTTGAAGATCAGGCGACGTACATAAAATCACTAAAAGCTCAGGAAGAGGTGTCAAATTTAAAAATCGAGCAACTAAAGACTAGCCTGACTGAGAGCCAGAAGAAAGAAGAGAGACGAACAACGCTCCACATTCCCATCATCAAGAGCAGAATCGTCGACAGCGTCATCCTTGAGAGTGAGGATTTGGATACCACATTTGAGTGCTACGATGGGGCGATGGCGGAAATGCGCTGCCTTCATCTCTCAATAAAACATGATGGTGACATCAAGGAATTGCGCCACCGCAAGCGGAAACTGCCGGCCAAATACTTGCCTCAGCCACCACCATCGAAGGTTCAACGAACCGGTTGAATTGATTTATGGTAAGTTAATATCATCTCTATCACTTGAATATAATTTCATCTATTTTTCCTTCTATTTTCAGATACGACGAGAACGAACCAACGGCTCTCATAAGGGCCACCATGGGGCAAGACATGATAGAACCTCCATGCGGTTTGCCCTGGGCAGTCTTTAGACTGGCGAATACTATCATTAAGTTGAATCTGCTATCAGTCAACGTGAACGTTGCGTTGCATCAGAGGGGTATATAAACCACCACCTCTCATTTCATTTCATTTCAATCATGGAGACACCAAACGCTGCAGTCAGCTCTCCTCGTGGACCGCAGTTAAGACCGCGAAATTTATTAAATGAATTTGCTAAAATAGAGGAGCAAGACAGAGTCCACAATAATCTTGCTCAGATTGGCAATGTGATGACAGCAAGTGTTGCCAATCCAATGGAATGGCGCTACATTCCACCCTCCACTCACATACCAACTAGCATGGAAGTCGACACTGCTGAGTTTGAACGGTTTCGACTCTCTCTCAGCAGAATCGGTATGGAGTAAGATTGCTGATGAAGACCCCCGAGAACGAACCACCGGCTCTCTTAAGGGCCACCATGGGGCAAGACATGATAGAACCTCCACGCGGTTTGCCCTGGGCAGTCTTCGGACTGGCGAATACTATCATTAAGTTGAATCTGCTATCAGTCAACTTGAACGTTGCAAATGAAGTTCGGTGTAATACTTCCTTTCGACGGGCGTTCCTGTAAAGGGCGGCGGTGAAACCCGTAGCTATGTATACCGCAAGGGACATTCGGCAACGGTCAATCTTGTTAAACCTCTCTGCGTCATGTTTGCAAGTGATTGCCTCTGTCTCAACGTAGTATGCATTCGCGCCAGGGCGACATTTAGCCAACTGTCGAAGGTTGCCTTATAAACTATCCATTGCATACGGATGCATACGGAAAATTTTCCAGTGGAAAATTTTGAAATTTTTTTTGGTGATTGACATTTTTTCCTTTGTTTTGGAGACCTGTTGTAGTCGTTTGAAAAGACTATGCAATATGCAAAGACCGAAAACTTCTCTATCATTCCTGCATGTTACCTTATGGAACCAACTGCACCCTTTCCATGTCTATTTCAGATCATCCCAAATGAATTTCAGATATTAGATGGATTTCAGACTTCTCTAATTGAATTTCAGATATCTATCAGAAACCCAACTTTGAAAGGATCTTAAATTCAACTGGAGAATCTCCAATTCATCTGGAAATGTCTGAAATTCATTTGGGTAGATCTGAAATCGATTTGGAACTAGATCTGAACCATGAGGTAGAAATGGAAGATGTGCATGCAGTTTGTCCTCAACAAAGATCGGACAATATGCCAGAACTTAGAAACTGTCATAGATATTCTTCTACTCATCACAGATATCTTTAGTTTCCAAATATCTCACGAGTTTGCAGTCTTCCAATATGGTCGCTCATGTATAATGCTGCGTGGACTGTGTGCTTATTCTTCACATGTTGATCAACAGATGGAGAATTTGTATCACTATGATCAAGGCTGCACAATAAAACTTAACTTTCAAGCTAACGAGCAAACACCAAAATTATTTTTGCTCCAGATCTTTCACATTGCATGAAATTATACCTCTATTCTAAAGCAAGATTCAAGTTATCCCAAACGGTGTCTGTGTGATAATCAAAAATGCTAGCAAATTAGCACAAGCCACTGGTGGCAAACGAATGTTCAAAAATCCGCGGACGGAACTCGCAGTGCTACGATCGCTTTAATCGAAATAATGATGAAATCAAGAGTTTTAGACCCATACTGTTGGTGTCTACCTGCCTCGGCTGCGGAAGGGCGTATCACAAAAATCAAAACTTTCAAAATTTCCAAAATTTTCCATAATTTTCCAATATTTTCCAATATTTTCCAAAATTTTTCAATTTTTTCCATAATTTTCCATGGAAAATTTTCATCACTACACATGGATCGCAGTCGATTGCTATCCTAGAATCATGTAGGCTATCTTAATTTTATTTGACACTATTTCATCTACCATTATCATCCATATGAAATGTTATAAGAATTGCAAGTTAAACTAAGTGTGCTACTATTTCCAAATGAAAAAGTATACATGGTTAAATCATCCACTGAAGCCCCATTCAAGTAAGTCAGTATGAAAGCAAAGATAATACGAAAACAAAATTTATTATGGCATGTATTTCAAAAGGTCTTCATCGTCAATATCGTCCCAGAGTCTGGCTTCACATAGATTACAAAAACAGTTCACTGGCTTCAATCGTTCTTCTACCGCGAGCCTCACTTTGTCGAGGTACTCCCACTCCGCCATAGTTCGTGGCTGGGAGTTAGGGGTGTACCATTCCCATAATTGGTGGAGGAATTTGGTGCTGGTGATCTCCATCACATCATCAGCATCGGACTGCAGATACTTTCACCTCACGCCTGTTAAGTCGGGACACTCCTTCTCACATACACTCTCCTCTTCGTCATCCGCTGCTAATGACAACTTTCTGATATTGTCGAGTCGGTACACCTTCTCTACCTTCCCCTTCGTTGGAGCGTTTGGTGCAACGAGCGCCTTGGATGTTGAGCATGGAGAAGAGAATTTTGTGTTTGGTGTGGTCGGAGGGCTTGTCATGTTGACTGTGAATAATAACTTTGAAATGTTTTCTAATTCTTAAGTATAAACAAGCAACCAATCAGAATGAACAGCCAATGAATGATGAATATGAAAGTATATATGCAAAGTGACATTCGTGTCATTTCACTCTGTCTTTGAGACGTATAAGTGAAGTGTTCTCTAGCGAATTCTGTTATTATTTGAGGCGTACAAGTGAGCTGCTCTCTAGTAAAATCCAAATTTGAGACGTATTATTTGAGTGAAGTCTCTATCTTGTTGAAGAATCAACCTTAAACATAATTTCGTTGAAATGGTAAGTTGAAAATTTCTTCACTCATCTCCCTCAAACGAGTGGCTAATAGCATCTTCCTCAATTTCAGGCATCAACTTCATCACCAACGCCCTCCTTTCTCGAGGAAAGTTTAGAGTTGTTGAGTCAAGGTAGGTTGTAACAATACACTGAGACTTGAACAGAGATGAAAGAATGATTTCTCTTTCAGGTGATAACAGTCCCATCTCCAGCGAGTCGGATAACAACAGCGACTCCATGTCAACATTGTCGCGGGAATGCAACGATCGGGAATGTGCTGACTGTGGATACATCTTCACGAGGAAGCGTGATCTCGTCCGACACATCAAGCGAGGTGTTTGTAGACCTAAGTCAGCATCAATCTCCGAAGGTGGGGATGATTCTGTTAACGATGTCTCCTTTTCTTGCGATTTGTGCATTCAGTCTTTTGAGTCACATTTTGAACTATCTTCACATAGACTTCGACATACACACAGTGACGATAGTTATACTAACAGCACCTCCTCTATCCGACTCTCTGAAGTGTTGATAAATAATTTAGTGAGGAACTACCAGATGGAATCCTCAGAAACCATTACTGACTTTGAAGAATGGTTTCATCAAAATTCATCTTTGATTGGTGCGCTCTTCAATAATTTAGCCAATTTTAGAATGAAGGCGCTCATCTATCTCAAAATAAAATATGCAAAAATCGGCCACCATACTGGTCAAATAGTAGAGAGGTTGGAGTTTCACATACCCTCCTCTCCTGCAACCGAAGTTGTAGACTGCGAGTCTTGGATAAATTTTCATATCCAAGGGTTAAAATTAAACATAGATAAATTTAACGAGCGTGATAGTGGTCTTGTTTTTGATGGTATTGAGACCGCCATGATTAAAATCACTTTATTAGAGAACTACTCTGGGCGAGGCTCCTTTAAACTTCCGAAAAATTTAAAAAATAAAACAGCAGTCATTTCTGTAGATTGCGAATCGCACTTTTTTAAGTATGCCGTCCTCTCCATTCTCCACTATAATGATGTACAGAATAGCCGATACCGTAAGAGTAAGTTTCAACAGTGGGAGAATGAATTAAAGTTTGATGACTGCAATAGTGAAGATATGAAAATTAAAGATATAGAAAAATTTGAAAAATTGAACAACTTCAAAATAGTTCTCAATGTTTGGGAAAAGGGATTGAAGGGTTTCCGCTACAACTCGCGTTCGAGTTGTTATGACCACGTTGTCAACCTTTTGTTAGTAAGATAGGATGATAGTGAGGAATGGCACTACTGCGGTATTCCCAAAATTTCTCGCTTATACACCCCCCCTTAAGAAATTCTAGCTCATCAGAGATTTATTACTGTGACAGATGCATTCGCAACTTTAGGAGTAAAAATAAATTTGAAACTAATTACGAATGGTGTAAGCGAGGTAAACTACAAATGGAGCGCATGCCCAAAGATAAGGAGTTTTCATATAGAGAGAATGGCGATGAACTAAGTCCTCTTCGTGTCATCTATGCTGACATCGAATGCTATATCGATGAAAACACCCATCGAGCAGCAGCCATTTCCTGCTATGAAGTAAGGCATGACCATTTCCAAAATAGAAAAAATAAAATGCACGTCTGGCAAGGTGAGGATTGTATTTAACAATTCCTACAATTCCTCGAACAGACTGTAAAATTTCAACAAAAGTAAGATGGTGAACTCTATCGCAGATCATTGCATATGACAGCAGATGATCAAGCAAAATTTGATAGTTGCAACGTTTGCCTCAAATTGAGGAAAACATTTGATGATGATAAGATTAAGAAAGTGCGCGATCATGATCACATCACTGGTAAATTTAGAAACGCACTATGTTCAAAATGCAATTTTTCACTTAGGATGAAATGGCGTACATTACCCGTCATTTTCCATAATTTCAAGGGCTACGACAGCCATATGATAATAAAAGGAGGTTTAGGTCAAATGAAAGAGTGGAAGCTTGATGTAATAGCACAAACGAGAGAGAAGTTTATGGCCATGACAGCAAAAGTTCCTGTCGATAAAACTAAAGAAAATAAGACGGTCTATTTTGATATAAAAATTTTTAGATTCCTACCAATTTATGACTGCATCACTCGCCTCTCTCGTACAAAATCTAAAGTCTCTTCCACTAACACAAAATCTTAAGAAACAATATCCAAATCTAACCGATGAAGTCATCACACGGAAAGGAGTCTTTCCATATGCATATTTTGATGCGATTAGTAAACTCGGCGAGACTTCTCTTCCACCCATAGATACATTTAAAAATGATTTGACCGGCGCAGAATGTAAGACCGAAGATTATGATCATGCACAAGATGCATGGATAAAATTTGACTGCCATACATTTGGCGAATATATGATTGCCTATCTTAAGTTAGATGTATTTTTGCTGGCTGATGTATTTCAGGAGTTTCGACGAGTGGCATTAGACGAAGATAAGTTAGAACCCCTCCACTTTGTCAGTCTGCCCGCCATGTCATTTAAGTCTGCTTTTAAAATGACTGGTGAGACCATTTATCTCTTACAAGATCCAGAGATGTATAATTTATTTGAGCGAGGAATTCGCGGTGGTCTCACATTTGTAAATAAACATAGGTTAAAATCAAAATTAGTAGGCAATGATCAGACTCATCTTAAGTATTATGACCAAAATAATTTATATGGTAGTTCACTATCCAAACCACTCCCTCACTCTGAGTTTAGCTGGTTAGATGATAGTGAAATTCAGCATCTCTCCAACCCTTCTAACATACTAGCAATTCCAGATGAAGGTGATTGGGGATATTATTTTGAGATAGATCTAATCTATCCAAATAATATTAAACATAAAACCGTAGATTTTCCACTCGCACCCGAATCAGGTGAAGTGACCAAAGATATGTTTTCCGACTTTATGAAACAATTTCATAAAGATTTAGAATCATGCGGTCACCCAACTATAAGCCTTGCCGCAAACTTTTACTCACCCAGTATGATAAGGAAAACTATCTAGTTCACTTTAGCATCTTAAAATTTTATTTAGAAATGGGTATGATTTTAAAAAGAGTTCACCGCATTATTAGATTTAGACAGAAAGCCTTCCTCAAACCATATATTGATAGCAACAGCCAGAAACGTGCACTAGCCCAAAATAATTTTGAAAAGGATTTTTTAAGTATAAGAATAATAGTCTATTTGGTAAGACGATGGAGGATGTTAGAAAACGTGTAAACTATAAACTAGTCAATGATGTTACAAAATTTAAGAAATTGGTCTCATCACCTCTATTCATCGATAGAGACATTATCGATGAGGACCTTGTAGGTGTTAAAATGATAAAATCTGAAGTTGAGTTGTGCAAGCCCATCTATATTGGCCAAGCTGTACTAGATTACTCTAAGCTTGAAATGTACCAACTCTTTTATAAAATACTAAAACCATGTCCTCTTGTAAAAGAAGTTCGTTTGTTGGGTGGTGATACAGATAGTTTCTTCTTAGGTATTACCACTCAAAAAGATTTAAATTTCAATAAAGTTGGAAAATCTTTAGAAAGATATTTTGATACATCAAATTATCCTACTGATCACCCACTCTACTCCATCAAAAATAAGACAAAACTTGGCTGCTTTAAGGTTGAGACAGCAGGGAAGGAAATAGATGAAATGATTCTCTTCTTCCCAAAAATGTACAGTATGAAATTAAAGGATAGAGACGATAGTATTAAGCGCGCTAAAGGCATATCAAGATCACTGGTCTCTAACATGAAACATAAAAATTTCAGGGAAGCCTATAGAAATAAAAATATAACGTTTGTCAATATGACAATCTTAAAATCTAAGTCGCATGAGATCAAAACTCATACTTTTAGGAAACGGGCGCTTTCAGAATGGGAGGATAAGAAGTGCTGGTTAGAACATAACATATCTCTTCCACATGGACATCCTGACACAAACATACCACCACCCAAAAGAATTAAACTCACACTACCACATTCAGGAGACGTCTTAGCATAATCATCCTTAACTTAGTATTTTGATGTTGATTTCTGTAGATAAACATTGCTGTTTTATGTATCGCATGAGATCGTTTCTTCCTTGTGAATATATGCCTACAGTCAGCCCATTCCCCCTAAATCTGTGAAAAGACTTTTTCATACACATATTTTTATTTCAATAAACATATCACAATGACTTCACTTTGTTTTCCGAAACACTAAAGTTACGAGGGATTTAGTATATTTCACATGGATGCACTCTTGTAAACCATTGGTAATTTTGATAGCAATAGAGGGTATAGTTTGTTTGATGACGGGATAATAGAAAATAGATTCAAACATCTTCTCGACTATTCCATATGAAGCGTCTTTATCATGAATGAAATCACGTAAAATGTATTCTTTTTTCTCACCAACAGAAATAGGTAGAATCAAATCACTTTGAATGTAAAGGTGCTGTTCATGTTTATCAAGTCTCATTGGTGTTTCTATACCAATCGTATGCGCAGCAGTAAACACAGTTTGTAGCATTGAAAAACCAAAAAGTTTTTTCAAATTTTTACTCAATTGACATTGAATGTCATCACCCAGTTTCAGAACAACGCGTTGATTTTCAATTGAAAACGAAATGTGGTGTGTCTTTACATCATATTTACTTTTCATCACATGCTTCAACTTCTGTTGTATATAAGGATTTACTACATGAATGAAGCTTTCAACTGTATGATATAGACGCGGCATTATATTGATAGCAACTTTAGATTCTTGATAAGACTGGTAAATTTTCTTGATGCGATCACCATAGATGTCCACCCACCGTTCATCATTAACTGAATCAGCTTTAGTGTGATATTCATGAGAAGCATACACCAGACCGCTTCCAATAATAGGTGTTGGATGTCTTACAAAATGACGCAAGGTTGGAGAGAAATAAACTGTATGTTTGTCATTATATTTCGGAATAACCAACTTATTTTTGTCCGCCATAATTTTCTCTCCATACTTCTTACCCACAGTCTCATTCCATCGTTTTACTAACTCAATAAGTGATAAAGGTTGAACACCACGCTTTTTCAAAATGATGCGTTCTTTGCATTCTACAACATCTTCATCAAATATTTTAAATTTATAATGAAATTTGTTGATTCGATTTGAATAAACTTTTTTAACATTTGCAGTAGCAATTGACGTTAGATGTAGTCCATGGCCAAAACCGAGATGTGGATAGAATTCATTATCCAACCTCAGTGTAAGACCTTTAGTAAAAGAATGAAAGCGAAGGAACTGTCTCCCACTCCAATGATAGATGGTAAACTCATAAACTTTCTGATCCTTATTCTTCATGATGGAAGTATTACCACTGTTGAATGCCTTAATAATTTTCTCATTCCCAAATGGACCATAATAATCTGATTTTATCTGAATCCATTCATAGTTCTACTTCCCATCTGACGTTAAATTGTATGGGAACTGGAATGTATTATTGATCGTTATTCCATCATGGGTGCGAGGAGTCAATATCATTTCTTCCAAATCATTCACATTCTGAATATTGCTATCATAGCAAATACTAGAAACGCCAACCTCCCATTCACCTTCTAAATGCAGTGGGCGATTTAATTCTACTCGATAGTCTGATGCTTTATTTTTGGGAAATTTATTCATAGAAGCATTACTGAGCAAGTAGATTAGAAACGAGTCCTTATTTTCACTTTCCATATTATTCACATTGGAAAAATATATTAGCATACTTTTGCATTAACTCTTCATTCGGAAATGGAGTGTGATACTTGTCACAGCATCTTTATGAAAAGGAATCAACGCACCAGCATCGTCATAAATTGCAATATCAATTTGTGGGATGTAGTTTGATTTCAGCTTTGTATAATGCACTTTCTTGAAAGTATGCTCAGATAAAATACTGCAGCTTTTTGGCTGGTATGGTATCATTGCTAGCAATGGAGGTTCAACATCTCCCACACGTACATCTTCACCAATATTGGAATATATCTGAAAATAGGTGATACGACGCGGTAGCGACATGTCTGCGCTAGCTTTGGTTACAGTACCACTTTTAAAGATATTTTGATCAAAACCCAAAATGTCCATTAGAGTTTTGTCCATAATTAGTTCAATACCTTTTCCACTTATAGTGAGAGACAAAACACCTTCTTTTTAAGAAAATGAAATATGTTGCTCATTAATCACTTCATTTAAATAATCTACAACCAATTTAACTGAAGTAATAAGGCGAGGCATCAACACTCTTGTTTCATGTAAGATACCACCTAAAGGCTCTACACACTTTCTGCATAAAGATACGGTCCATTCTGTATCAAATTGATTTGACCTTTCACATGGTAAATGTTGCACATCAAATTTTCCATGAAGGGCTGCAGAACGATGTCGTAAGAACTGATGAAAATCTTTTGAACAAACTAATACTAGATCATCATCATTTAATTTACTTATTGTAATATGATTAGATGATTTGATATAAGTCAATGTTGCTACTTGTTTACCATCAACTCGAAGGAGATAATTAAATTTCTTCAATAATGTTTCAGGAGTCATGTTTGTCTTTCTTGGCTTAATCACAATCTTCTCCACCAATGTCTTTTCATTTTTCGGAAAAAGATCCACATAAAAGCTTTCTCTTTGTAAATCAAATCTTTACAGCCACTTGGGTGGTAATGAACGTTATAATTATCATAGCTTGTTAAGGCGCTAGCGAGGTAACCTAAATGATTTCTTAAACTTGGACTTAAACAAACAATCCAATCTTTCTCAACTACATGATATACATAATTATGATCATCATTGTGCGGAGTAAATTGGACAATATGTTTACACGCTTTATTCAGGAAATCATATATAAACTTTTTACATGATAAGAGATCTTTCTTTGGCCACTGTGGAATGTATACTCGGCAGCCCTTTTCACATTGGTAAGCAGCTGTGCGTCTCATATTAATAGTCATCACCTCATGATCAAAAGTATAGACACAGTTGCTATGAACAAGTTGAGTGACACCCACTTCCCACTTTCCATTTAGCTGTTGTGTATGATCAATGGGAGTAGAAAAGAGTGCGGCTCGATTGCTAGCAAATCTCTTTGTAGCCGCATTGCTAAGCAAAATATGATAAAACGACATTTTGGTATTGCTGATCTGCGGCTTTGCATAACATCATGAAGACTTGGATTTTGGACTCTCTACAATATATCAGAGTTGATCGTAATGGAAACGTAAATTTCAAAAATTCTCAATGTCATACATCAAGAGGTATTATATTAACATGGCGACAATTTGTCAACCTCAATGATATCATGAGGGATTTGGAATATTTTGAAACATTAAGATTCATCTCCTTGGGTAATCAAGTTTGGCTTCAACATTACAGAAATGAAATTCAAATCTGCCATTCTCATTCCGCAAACTGTTTCTCATTTCGCAAATACAATTGGGAGAAGTATAGAAGATACATACATCGCTCCATCATGACATTTATTCGTCGTGAGTTCATCGCCCTACTATGCAAATCTTAATCAGACATGACTACCACGCACCATGAGTTGGAAATTAGATTCCCTACAACGTATTGAAACGAATCATGATCGAAACGTCTATTTCAAAGATTCAACTGGAAATGTGAGAAGAGAGTTTGCTTTATCTTATCGTCATTTTCAATCTCTACATCATATCATGAAGGATTCGAAATACTTCTATATGAAAAGACATTCACGTATTGGAAATCGCATCTGGTTGCGCGTCAACAAACGGCGAATTCAACTCTATCATTCCCAACTCCATACTAACTTCACATTTCATCAAGGTACTTGAGAAAAGTATAAAAGGAATGTACAGCGCTCAATTTACTCATTTTTTCATCATGAAGCGCCATCGCTGCACCATCGTCAACATTCTCCGTCGCTTCAGACTCTACACCAAAATCGATCTCACAACATTACACCAACACCTTCCAAACAGCAAGTATTACCCGGGCCGACCTCAAATGTTAGTGGTGAAGATGAACAATTCACGGAATCTTCAACTCTTCCCAAATGGGACTGTACGGATTCTCGGCGCCCTTTCTCATTCATTGGCGCAGTCAATGCGCTTAGAGCTACAAAGACTACTACGTCGGATATGGAAGAGGGAGAGGTGTGTGATGTCGAATCTGACTGTGGACAATATGGTGATCTCTACTCAATTGAGTGACAGTGTATCATTTTTGAAGATTCGTACCAGCAGTTACAATTTGTGTTATGAGCCCGAACTTTTTCCTGCCGCTCTCATTAGTTGTTGGTTACCTGTGCATGTTGCAATCTTTCATAATAGTAAAGTGATCATTACTGGACTAAAATCTCATGTACAAGCAAATGTGATCCTAGACTATCTCATCGAGCATGTACGTACACAGCGGATTGTAAAATAAAGAACAATTTTTCCAACATGATGTTTTTATTTCAAATCATGATAGAACTTACAAATCATTTTTTCATTAGAGGATGGATTACATGAAAAGTTTTGAATAACAGATACAAATCGAGATACATGTAAACGTTTTAAGATGAAGTACAGTACAAAAGCACCACACGTTGATGAAAGTGGATGTTGTAGTATGCGTTCATTTCGCTGATATTGACGCGTATGTTTTCTCAATCACTGCTGTGTTGGTATATTTGGAGGTTGAGCAAGAGAGTCAAATAGTTCACCACGTCGGTCTTCTCCAATAAAGATCGCTTTCCAATGCTCACCGCCTAAATTCTGCGAATGAGTGTTTAGCACAATAGAGATGGGATAGTGATTTACTGCAGGTGGTAAGGTATCGAGCGAATAGACATTATCGAAAGCTTTCAACGTCACTTCGTCTGCATTACGCTGTACTTTAGTTTTAATATCGTCAGCAGTCAACCAACTCATTAACGATTATACTGAAGAATCACGTCACGATACTTTGTAATTTCAATATTTGAATCGAAGACTGCATAAATTAATACATTGATCGTCTCAGGTAGTGTTCTTTTGAACGTCAAATCCAAACGAATATTATGAGGCACGTTCGCTTGACGATAGGGTGCACTAATATCGCTGTCAGCAGTCAAATCAAATGCATAAATAGTATATCCACTCTTAAAATCTTTCATAGTGAGTCCGTTGGTGTCATCCGTATTGTAAAAGCCAAAGACATCCATAAAATCAACATAACTGCGCATAAATTGATCCGAAGCAAAATCTGGTTTGTAGGGTGGACCAGGATGACTCACACCATTTACACGTAAAGCAATTTCACTTAACTGATTGTGTTTAAAATTGAAAGGATTATTCTTTATATTACCATTAAATGCATCATTTCCAACCATTGCCACCATGAGGAGCTTCGGTGCTTCCGATGGAAAGAGGCCATCTTTCATGAAATTCTTTTGATCTTTAGGAATTGTAAAGGTGAGAAGCTTTGTATGCTGAACGGGATAAATGGCATTTTGGCGGTTAAGACCTTCAGCATGCCTTCTAATGACACTTGGATTCGGTACTACTCGACGAATGTAAAGTGCAATATCTTCCACATGAATTCTAAAATTGTCAACTTTAGCAAATGCAATCAGCGCAAATACAGGCTTATTCAATGTCAGCTTGAGTCGCATGCTGGTATTACAGAGTAAAAGCTTTGACTGTCTAAAGAAGTCTAAATTCAGCGGACCATATAGCTGACATACTTTACTATCTTTAATCATAGCAGATCGCTTTACAAAGCCACTGTTTGTTTCAGCATCAAATTTTCCTGCTTCATCTCTGTACCATCCCATGGCTTCCATATGACTTTTTGTGCTGCTTGATGAAACTGTGATACATGATTGAAATATGATTTATAGGGATAATCGCTTTGACCACCTTCCACCTGCTGCTCTCCAATCGTTAGAGAAACATCGCGAAGTAATGTAGTCAATGGTAAATTGTTCAGACCAACTTTATGTGTATCGTCAATAGCAGTTCCATCTGCTTGCTGAATTCTAAACCTCAAATTAACCATCGCATAACTCAAATCTATGTAGTCATCACTACCACCAGGAATAACAAATTCAATGGGGCCAGCATTCTCAGCTGTTCGAGGATGATAATCTACAATACTTGAACTAAGAATATCTGTCTGTATGGCTTGTTGATCAAACAAACAAAAACCGGAAGTTTTACACTCCATGATTAGAAGTTATGGCAGCGTTTAGCGCCTGATGAATGATTAGAGCCTCTGCGACGTTTGCGTGAATGCCTTTTGACTGAAGATCGCACCTTACCAGCTCCGCGATGTTTCCTCCTTCCTTTTTTCATTCGATTAGGTGATTTCTTTCCTTGAGTAACATCAGCAAAGGTCGGCTTCAATGTTTTTAAACCGCGTTCCTTCCCACGATTCAACAAACTGCTCTTAAAACTTCTACCTCTGGAAAGATCACTAGCAACATCACCAGCAAAGCCAGCGGCATTACTTAAAACATTTCGTTTTAAAGATCTACCGATATTGGATATGAGAGGTGCTACAACAGATTTCAGTGCACCAAGTATGGTACCTCCACGTTGGCGGCGAGCGCCACTGTAAATTTGTCCTCCACTACTTACATAGGAGGGTCGTGAATAAAATGAGGCAGTTGGAGTCATAGCTCAAACCCTAAACATTGTTAGTTACAACTTTGCATGAATCACTGTCGATCACTTAGATGAAAGATGTCGGCACGACGCATCCAAGAGTTCATACTTGAAGGATAACCAGTCCATTTAACAAGACACCATTCTTCATCTTGCCGTTTTTTACATCGAATGATTTTCTCTACCAAATATGTTTCACTTTCAGTGACTACCTCAATCTCATCGCGGTAAAAGCTACCCTCAATTTCTTCATTATCGTAATCTTTCAACGTGTAGGTGGTGGGAGAGTCTTTTTGATTAATCCTTGATACTGTAAATACCTCCTCTGTCCAATTCGGAAGGTACCCTTTAGCAAAAACACTTTTCACGTTTGAGATACGAACTTTATCACCAATTTTCACATCACTTTTCACATGAGTGCGTTTACGTTGGAATGATTCGCGCACTTTATCTACATTGTCAGCATTTACATTTACTGGTCTGAGTCCAATAGAACGATGGATAGAGTGATTGTAGGCATGGAGTGTATCTTGTAGAACCTTTGTCCAATTTTGTGTCAAGTTGGCAGTAAAGTGTCGCCACAAACGATTTTTTAATGTGCGATTAAAACGTTCAACGAGTGCAGCTTTATAAGCACTCTTTACACTAAACAACTCAATGTCATGCCTCTCAAATAATCTTGTCACATGCTGATTTTCAAACTCTTTTCCTTGATCAATCTGAATTCTTTTTGGAATGCGACCTTCTCGAAAAATTGTTTGGAATGCTTTTGCTACTCCTTTCCCTTCTTTAGTTTTTAAAGGTTGAGCCCACCCATAACGCGAGAAAATATCAATGACGGTTAAAATAAAATTATTGCCCGAGTTATGTTTTGAAATGGAGGCAACATCACACAAATCTGCTTGCCACTGTTCATCGATGTCATGAACAATGTAATGGCGGGTGCGGTACTTCTTTTTCGCTTGTTTGTGGAGTGTATAGGTAACCTGACCCTTTAACCATCGTTTCACTTGTGATTGTGGAAGAACACTCGCTTTTGATGATTTCTTGATCGATGCAAATCCTGCCGGATGTTTTACATCATAATAGATTGACTTCAAACGCTCAGTCGATGACGACTGACTCTTTTTCCTCCTTCTCATCTTTTTGCTTTCTTGCCTTTCTACATTTACAACAACTGCAGCATTTAGCTTTAGCGGTTTTGCAATCGTGTTCACATTGCTTAGGAGTTTCATTGTGAGAGCTGGCGCAGCAAGTGCAAGTGACAACGACATTCACCTCTGGCGGCTCATTACATGGTAAGCAACACATCTGCTTCATATTAATAGTCTGAGAACATGTATTTCCTAGGAGGAGCTGTTTTACGTTTTCCTTTTACTAGTTTTAGTGGTGGTGTAGATCTACGTCGAGGTCTTCCTCTTGTTTGCTTAGTGAGTGTGGGAGGGGATGTAGCAGGTGACGTCTTAAACCAATTTGTTGGCATTTTCATCATCTGAAGCATTGGAGCAGTAGCCACTGTTGAATCAAGTTCTTTCAATGTCTCATTATTCAAAGCAAATTTTGGTACATTATGCTTTTTCAATAGTTTAAGAAAGTATGTCCAACCAGGTGGAACATAGCCCTGACGGCGCTTTCTACGTGTCACATGCTGAATCAAGTCTTCATAACGTGAAGCATCAATCACTTTATTTTCATCTGTAATGATTTCTCCTCTATCATTTACATTGAGATGGGGTTCAATACTATTGAAAAGAGATATGGCATGTGCGCGAGATGCTAAAGGTGTAGCAGTCGAAACAGAGTAGTCACGCATCTTATTCTTCAAGTTTTTCAATTGCTCAACAGTTTCCGATTGTAATAATACAGCACGATGTGGATCTTTGATGTGAACATTTTGCTCATAATCTATTTCTTTCCTATACATTTGATTTGCAAGAGGTTGCTTTACTTGCTGCATGGCAGTCAATTGCACATATTCATCCTGAGGAATAACAATCATGCGAGAATAAGAACTCATAGTTTGTAGATAATCATGGGAGTTTTCAAAATATCACTTCGAAATCTAAATTCTTCCGGACACTCTTGCGTAAAGTCAATGAATAAGTAACCGTGTGGTTTTTCAGTAGCTGCTTGAAAAATTTCAATTAAGGCTTTTGATCCTCTGGGTGCAACTTGTCGCGCTAAAATTTCAAATTGACTTTTATCTCGGGGATTCTTGAAAATAGCATAATAGTGTGTATTCAGGTTTCGTGTACGAGCTTCTTTTCCATCAGGAAACAAATTTTGTGTGATATAGATGATAAAGCACCTTTTATGATGTGCTGCGCGAGTGAACATATGTGTAACATCTTTTGAATTCTTACTTTCTTTTAATAAATCATCCAATACAACAACATCATCAGACTGAAGTTCATCCACTGGAATAATTCCTTCATGTCGAATAAAGTTGCGACTTTGCAATTCCTGAAACAGCGACGGTTGATAAATACCGTAAGACCAAATCACTCGATTGATAGGTTCCTTAAATAACTCCGTTCTTTTATCCAATAAATTCAGCGTGAAAACAGTTTTACCTGCATGAGATGGACCTGATACAGTCAGAACTATATCACATTGAAGTCTGAAATCCATTATAATACTTTGAGATTCAACATTTGCATAATTAACGTCTAGAGCCAAAGATATTACCCAATACGTTGCCCACGATAGGAGCTAGCATCGGTAGTAACGCTGGAAGGAGACCACCCTTTTGTGTTAGAGTTTCCCTCTTTCTTTGAAGGGTGAATTTAGGATTGGAGATGAAACGCAATTTCGTAGCATATCGCTTAAGTAACTTTCGTTGTTTTGGTGCTAATTTCTTCGTCCTCAACTTTCTCACATGAGAAATAATTTCACGAATGAATTTATCGTTAGCATGTCGTATAGCATTGTATCGCTGATTTGCTTTCATTCGTCGGAGAACTTGAATGGCTGAAGAAAACTTTGAAGACTTTTGACTTTTACGTTTCGCCATTTTCCGTGTCAGTCTTTGCTTAAACCTGTCTTTACCACATTTGTATAGGTACTAACTATTGCGTCATAAGTGACACTCGAAATGAGCAATATCACAGTGGTTACATTTGCAAAGTTGAATGCAATTACGTATGAAACAGCGTTGACAAAAAGCATGCTTACATCTCTTGAAGATGCGCTTTTCATTTCCATCCTTTCGCTTACATACATCACAACACATAGTTTCACCGTTACTAATGTCTATAGCAAGTCTTTTTGAAGATATGAATTTGCTAGCCTTTTCTAAATAATAGACGCATGTACAGAAGGAATATACTTCGAGAGTGAGCAGACATAGCTCGAAAACCAGTTGTGCTACATTCAAGTACCACTGCATTTTCAATTTTTCTTTATGGAAAGTTGAATGTGAATATCTGAAATCGCTTCAATCACTAGACTGCGACCATGATGGTCAAATGCGTTAAGACGTTCAGCAATTTTTATCATATGTCTTTTAAAAAATTCTCCGGCTGAACTACCACTTCCATTGAATAAGAAGCAAAATGGAAAGAGCGACTTTCCACCTCTTCCATTCCAAACTGACTAAACTTAATTTTCGCAACTAATCGCGCCATGACAATGCTATCAGAGAATGTATTCATTAACTCTAGAAATAGAGTGCTAGCATCATCGACCACTGCTTCGATGTCGGTCTCATCTTTATGAAAATTTATCACATAATCTTGAACAGCTCCCTTTAAACTTTGCCTATGAAAATGTAATGTTCCGCAGTCGTTTGAGAAAGACATGATCGCCCTTTATCTAACCCATCCATTGCATGAAAACAACTCTTCTCATAGTAACATTTATTGAATAATAGTAACAAGCATGCATTATAAATCAATGGTTTGAAAGAGATAAAATAGATACAGCTGGTAACTATCATACAGCGAGCAATGATAACCATACAGGACTTTGGCAGTGTTGAGGTAAGGAGGAAAGAAGCATTGGTTATGAACGTAGCTACTACAACGAACAGACAAAATAGGAACACACAAATCCTTAAAACGTTTCGTGACTTCATGATAATGTTGATTCACTCTACTATCCCAAGGTGGGAGCAAAATGTCATCAACGATTAGATTGGGAAATACTTTCCTCTCCTTACCAGGATTATTACAAAAGATGCGTATAACATTGAAAGCAGCTAACCATCGTTTAAAGTCAATAAGAAGAGCAGTCTCACAAGAAAAGCCATAGTCTTGCAAATATTTCAGATTAAGTCCATGAATGTGTTTTCTCTCCCATTGATCAAAATTGGGATCGCAGTTGGCAGTTGATGATAGACACTAACAATCTGATATGTCCAATTGTTCATAGCAATAGCACTGAGCTCCTGTACAGGTTCACCCTCACAATCCATAAAAATGATGATAGAAGCCTAAAACGGAAATTACACATCTAACGAAACGTTCTATAACATATTACAAAATGAAGAATTACATCGATGCTGTTCACGACAAAATACACAAATGATATGATGGCAACGAAGAAGTAAAATGTATCTAATAAGACCACGTCTACGACACTCAAAGCACATAAGCGAATTGTCATAGGGTAGAGTTAGGAAAGGACTAGTAATTCTCCTTCTTTGATTTGCGTTTTGATGCAGCATTCTTCTCCGACTTACGCTTCGTACCACTGCTGTTAAGGATTTGATCAATTATGTCGTCCACGTTTGGTGGTTTTGGAATATATAGGATGGATTCCATATGCATGGAGAGAGAGGCTATTTTGTTATCCTTGTGCCGACCATAATATAGCCCATTCACTTTGAAAAGGATATCCCAAGTACCTTCTCCGAGCTCATCACATCTGATGGGTATTGAATGATCTCCCTCCTTCTTATAGTAAGTGCACCAATGTGATACCGGTAGGCAAATGTGATTACCATCCCAAATCTTTCTATAGGGAGTATCCTTGTCATCTCTCGCCTTCCACTCTTGAGCAAGAGGAGTAGGAATGTCCATATTTAATGTCACGTACTCCTCAATAATATCAAGTTGGTGGCGAATGTACGGACGCACGGGGATCAGTATGTAGTCCCCATACTGATTGTGCATTATCTTGACATCCGTCGAAGGGAGCATTCCCGATTGGAGTACTACGCTATGATCGTCATAACGCAAGACTTGTTTAAATTTACGCTGTAGCGGTGTAGGATTATGTACCTTGGTTGTTTCTTCCACTGGCCTCAGTTGTAGATGATCTGATCGTAGCGGACCATGTAACGTTTGACCGCCATTTTGTCCTACTAGTGCAGCAGATGGAGTAGATGCCTGAAAATGAAAAAGATTGTATTAAGTTTACGTTCAAGGGAGGAGAGGGAGGGAAGTAGCGACTTACCATTTTAGTTGGATAATAGAATAGAGAGAGAGAAAATGTGCGTCCGTCACTCGTGTGATTCAACGATGGAATGATTCTCACTGTGGAAGGCTCGCTATTTATATAGAAATGCTTGATTCTCATTGATTGATGATCCTCATTGGACAATAACATCAAGCTGATTCCAAATCTGGCCTCCGTTTACCAATCCGAGCCTTAGTTCGCCCGCTGGAGCCGTTTCTTGGGAAATTGTAACTCTGTCGTTTTTCGCCAATCTCCCAAAATCTGAAATGGCGTCTCACATCTAAACGAAGACAGATATGAACAAGCCGTTTCTTTCAGTGAATTTGTCTCACTCTTAGCTTTCAAACGAGCTATCGCACGACAAAATCCGTCCACTAGAAGCAATGTTGGAAGGTCGGTGCCGGGGGGGGGACGTCAGCGAAAATTTTTCTCTCCGATTGCTTTCAAATTCACCATACAGATGCAGAATTTCACGCTGACTCCGAATCTGGTCTCCGTTTTCCCATCCGATGCTTCGTTTTGGCGCTACAGCCCAAAACATCCAAAATTCTAACTCTGTCGTTTTTTCGAAAAAAATTCGTGAAGAAAAATTTTTTCTGTCCGATTGACTTGAAACTCACCATGTTGATAGAGAATTTCATGCTGATTCCAAATCTGAAATCCGCTTTCCCATCCGATGCCTCGTTTTGACGCTAGAGCCCAAAACGTCCAAAATTCTAACTCTGTCGTTTTTCGCCAATCTCCCAAAATCTGAAATGGCGTCTCACATCTAAACGAAGACAGATATGAACAAGCCGTTTCTTTCAGTGAATTTGTCTCACTCTTAGCTTTCAAACGAGCTATTGCACGACAAAATCCGTCCACTAGAAGCAAAGTTGGAAGGTCGGTGCCGGGGGGGGGTGGGACGTCAGCGAAAATTTTTCTCTCCGATTGCTTTCAAATTCACCATACAGATGGAGAATTTCACGCTGAATCCGAATCTGGTCTCCGTTTTCACATCCGAGCACTGCTTCCACTCGAAACATCCCATTTTCAACACAACATTCATCAGATTTCACGAAAATCATCACACACTATAGCCTCAAGTCAAAACCTGGCGGTCGCCCAAGTCCACCACGACACTCTGTCGTTTATCGAAGGGAGGGGGGACGTCAGCGAACCTGGACCAGCCTGGCCGGCACACCACGACAGACCTCTGTCATTCCAGGGGGGGCGCCGGTCGGGTGTTCGCCGTTTTCTTACTACTCCTGTATTTGGCACGGTGGACGAATGACTGCTTATGTCACCAAAGTGGCCTGGATTGTATTGCTCTTGGAGGTTGTAGATCTATTTGTTATTCCCACAGTAAATAGCCACTATTTCATCATTCAAGATGACACTGCGTGGTCACACAGAGCACACCAGTCAGGTGGTAACAGTTTCAGTAGATGAGTGGGCCTAAGTCAAATGTCCTTCATGTTTTCCTGATCTTTCACCGATCCAGCTTGCGTGGAATGAACTTGGTAAAAGGGTGAAAGACTCGCATCCACATTCTCCTACCAACATGGAAACACTTTGACAGATTGGTTGAAGAGCAATATGGGAATTCATTGAGCGAGAGAGATCGGATAAACTCCATGAACTTAGGAGAATTAAGTAGAATTTGAGTTTGCATCAATGCAAGGGGGTTCATGCAGGTTGCTACTTATATGTGAAATGAATTTTCATCATTTTAAGTTACAGTTTTAATGCTACTTCACTAATGAAAATGATAGCTACCGTAATTCCAAGTGTTAAGATTTTTTGTCACGCGGTATGCATTAAATGTATATTTCAAAGAAAGGATTGACTGATCATTTTCAATATTCTATACTCCATGTCTCGCGAGGCGTCCGGAATGTATCGGAAAGCAATACTGCATTTATGACAAAGGTAAATGGATAGTGAACTGTTCAACAACGAGCGATTGCTGGATATGCCCTTACAGCCGTGTAAATGCGCAGGACAGCAAAGTGTAGACAACTGTATCGCATGAGTTTTCTATGCATTTATTTGGTTTACTCTCTTAATTTTGTTTTTCCGTTATTCGACTTAGTTTTCCCTTTCGTATTCGTAATTATCCATTGTTTCATTCAACAATAGTAATATATAATATTGCGCGTGGGTTGCACGTGTGTGCACCGTGTACATTGTTCAGGAAAGTTACTACAAAGTTTTCATAGAAGCCATAAGAAAACTTAAAAGAAATTTTGTAGTTTGATTATTCTAAAATCAATGTCATCACAAGACGACCGTCTGTGATCGTCGTCTCAGTGATCATTACTCAGGCTTGAGGTTGGAGCGGGACTTCCCATGGGAATCCCCACAAAAATGTGAGAAGCTCGCGGTTAAAGTTCTTCTGTACGTTTTTCATAGATATGTTGATAATGAGTTTTCATTTCTAAAGAAAATTATGCCATTAGGCAACGCAGGCATTCACATTGTTTTCATATTTGCTAACCCGTTGTTGCAATAGAGGCATTAATTTTCTTAATAAGATTGAGTAGCAGAAATTGACAAAGTATCCTTGACGCTTGTGAGATTGTATGGTAGAAATTTTGTGTTTGATCATCGCACTTACATATGTAGTCTATCAATCAAATCACGAGTGGATGTACTTGGGCCTACTGCATAGACCTGCTTCGCAAAGACTAGGCACTGATGTCGTATGAACAATGCAGTGAAATATATCCATGCACCAATATATAGACTAAAATTTTTGTGTTTCACTTAATAGTGCTGCAATTGCTACCAGCATAGACATGAAGCTATCCAATCATCAGCTGATGGGAATATTTCATGTAGAGACGTAAATACAGTAGGCTCATCATGTTTATGTTAGGATTTACGCATCACTAACCTTTTAAGCTTAGTAACTGGTAAACTTAAACTTAGTAAAATCTATTAGGGCCAATCTAGTTCAGAACAGGTACACACTTGAGGACATATTCTGATCTCTAAAAATGAAGCTAGCTGAAATAAAAGTTCGAAATGCAGGGTAGTCTCCAGTGGCGTCTTCTCCGTACCTGCGAGGCCTTCGGCGCATCCTCAAAAATAATTTTTCAACAATTATAAAAATGAAAAGTGTCATCATTCATTTAAATTCGATAGCTTCTCGTGACAGCTGTGCATAGCTTTCCTTCTCAAAGTCAGACGCTCAACCTCATTGAACAGTTTTGCAGCACGTGCTCGAACCGCAGCTGTTTTCTTCGAACAATTAGACACACAAGCTGGTCGTACTCGTGTGTTCAGACGGAGCATTGATGTTCAGACAGAGCGAAAGAGAGTTGTGTGCGTGTTAGGCAGCAAGCGCACGCGCCCGCGACAATATTGGCCTTCCCGATAGACATAATGCTTTGCCTTCTCCAATTTTTGCAATGAAATTCTACGTGATTCTTGATCGAGGCGAGGTATCTAAATATAGTAAGGGAAGCGCAACCCAATTGATCCTGGATTCACTTTATGTCAGAGATGCCACTACGTCAACAGTAGAAGATGACTGACGTTCAGACAATACTGCAATCAGATGATGAGCGTTCTCCAATGAATGCAGAGTAATGCATCTGACTCGAACACCCAGATTCGGCAGAGTTCCATAATTTGTTTTTACGTGATTGATGTGACAATGTTTAGCACTGCAGATGAGATCATAATCACGCTTTCGTCCGAAGGGAATATACTGAAAATATGACGGTCGTCAAGCAAGGTAGGCCAACACCTGATATAAAAATTGAAAGTACTTACAGAGAAAGAAATAAGAAATACACAAGACATTTTAATGCATCAAAATTTCAAACATATGAGCGGCTGACCGCCATGAGAAACGCAAGAAACTGTAGACCTTGCCTCCTTTTCTCTCGAGAAAATGTGGTCTGGACAGAGAGGGGATACAGTAATTTGTTCCTTAAGTAAGGCGGTTAAGAGACATGAGCAATCACTTCTCATGTGCACATTCACTTGGCCTTAAAAAATGTTCGGGAACTTGTTATTAAAAATTCAACGTTTATGAAAATTAATGTTGTAACATGAAAAATGTCTGGTATAGAAATAGTATTCCAATGCCGAATGAAGGCCTATGGTCTGGGCGCACGGGACGCCACTGGTAGTCTCACATCATGGATTGCAGACATATCTGCAAAGCCCTTGGCTTTACATGATCTAGTGGCATACGAAACTACCTACAGATAGTAGGTTGCAATAGACGAAGGCCTACCAAGAAAACCTGCTGCAGGACTATCATGTAGACTGTCATGCGTATAGACGGTATACCTACAGTAAATTAGAATGCTACCTAACTTAGCTGCCAAGGGTTCTTAGTCGGCCTATTTTATCAAAGAAATATTTAGCTTATAAGAATTATTACGGAAATAAAAGCAAATTTTTAAAAATCCTATGGTAATGGAAGGAGTATGTGACGAAGAAATCTCATCGCACGACAATCCCGTCATTACTTGTTGAAGAAACCCTTTCCTCTCTTAATCGAATAAGCAATGATCGCAAAAATGAAGAGCGTATGCGTAGTCTAACATGCGTCACAACTTGGCCTTATAGAAATGAGCTGACCCAACTGTATGTGAAATTTCCTGCATTCTGGACCTTTGCTAAAAAACTAGTGATGTGAATGTATACTATTCTCTACCTCTACCATTCTTTGATTATATTCGTCTTTCTTCTGACTTTCATGAACACGATTTTAGATTGCCACTATTTTATTCAGCAGTGTGCAATCTTATATTGTCATACGATTGCTTCCTGGTGGAGGACTGCAAGAGTATCGCTCGCAATCGTTCACTGGACAGTTCACCATTTAGTTGCCCTTGCAATTCATTCAGTGCAGCCTGCCGATGCGTTGAGGACGCCACGAAAACTGTCTCATAAAAAATTAGAAGGTCGTTTTTTTTCGGTCCTGTCACTATGGAAAAACGAATGACGACCACAACATATTTCAACGAATAATTGCAGTTACAGTTTCATACAATTTAATTGTAAATAATTTTTGATGGTATCTAAATTTTATTGCAAGTTCGCTATTAAATATATTTTACATACAACTTCAGCTCTTATTGGAACTTTTTATTTATGGCCTCATCGATGACATGAGTCGATAAATTAAATGATACATAATCTGGAAGGAAAATTTAAATCTAAGAAAAATGCAGGATGAACTCACTCTTGAAACCATTGCAATTTGTGGCGGGAATTGAAAGCAAGGTTCGCCGGCAAAGAATAGCCTGTTATCGAAATCATGTTTTTCACATAAAAGAGCATTCTTTTGATGATAATTTAGAAAGTATCAATAAACTTTTATTCCGTGCACTAGGGAGGCTATATGGTGCTGACATCAAACTTTGTTCAACAAGGTTTACGAAATGGAGAGAGCAGCTGAAAACTAAGGCAACATCGTCTGTCGTTTATGATAAAACTGATATAACATCTTTCTATTAGATATAGAATGTAATGCTTTGCAACATTGAGTTGGAGACTGAAAACCTGCAAGCATCACCATGCTCAAACCCCAACTCGTTGTCAATCATTTCCTGAAGAAGTAGATTGACTTTTTTTTGTAATTCTAGCTTTAGCTGGGTTTGCCAATTTTTGCCAGCTTTTATCGGGCTTTTACGACTTACTGGAAAAAAGAGTTTTAGCCGGCAAAAAGCCTACCCTGGTTAAAATATGTATTGCTTTCGACTAAAGTTGACTATTCTATACTGAGTGCGCTCACTGGCATTCGTGACGGAAGAAAGACTTACCCAACGTTTGAGAAAGTTTGCATTTATAGTGGATTAGCGTTCTGATGTAACAAAGATGGTTGAGCTTGAGTTCAAATGCTCCAAGAAGTATCGATGTTACTTATTAATAATAATAATTATAATTTATAATTATAATTAAAAATTAATAATAATTTTAATGATAATATTTATTAATCAATTATTTGACACCAAGGTGTTTGCTCTGCGCCAGCTCAGTGGATACCGTTGTGACATTCTGAGGTTTATGAGAATGCGGTTCGTGATGGACAGAATGATTTTTTATTAGTGATCTGCATCCTCAATCGAAAAATTTGAACCGGCCGAAACATCTATTCCATTATACGTCGCCTGAATCAATATGCGACAAGCGATGTGCCTTTGTATCACAGAATAGACCCGCATATGAATTATCAAAATTCAAATTTAAATTGATATTAGATAGTTATAAGAAATTAATATTTTTATATCAAAGTATTTCAATTAGAGCGTTTTTGATAGCTACTAATATGGCATACATTGTGTTATTTAGTTGTAGCGGATGTAGCTACTAATAACACTTACATGGCGCGACAGTTAATAAGTTCTCGGACTGGATGAAATTTTCAATCTGAGTTATCGAAACTCTTTAAATATTGCTGAAATGTCAAGAATGCGATATTGGTGAATGATTGATGCCACCTGATCTCTTCTGCCTTCAACAGAATGCCAATGTCAGCAGGGCTGATTGACATTCTTGCAGCAGCAAAGATCTGACGGAGCTGATGGAGCAAAGCAGATAGAGGCAAAGACGGCCGGAGGCGGGCTTCTTGCATATGCTGGAAGCGGAGGCGGCAGTTGGAAAGTCCACCTCCACAGTCTTGAATGCCAGAAATTAATTTAACTACTTGATAGTCTCACGTATGTACATGTATGTATTTTTGACAGGGTTGGAGGATCTATCAGATACTCGCAATTTTACACGAAGAGACCGACATAGGGCTTACTGTCATGCCTGCAATGCTGTATTTAATATATTTCTATATTCAGAATGTTGTAGAAATCTAATTTGATTTTAATGTAAATCGTACACTAAATCTAAGTATTTTGATTATGTTCAAGACTAATTTTCTACATTTCTGTTGATGCATTCCAAAGGCTGCTGATGATATTTTTAAGCAATATTTTTTTATGCAGGCTTTACCGAGCTAATTCAATGCTAGTGTATATTCAAGATTAGTAATGCAATTTCAAACATAAGTCATCTGAGCTTCAATGTAAGGGCACACAAGCTCGCGTTAAGGCATTCAAGTCCAAATTAAGGCAATCAATTTCCATGATATCAAATTTCTATGCAATGATAGATAATTGAACTTGCGAACTTGCTTTCTATTCAATAATTAGTGTGCATTACAACGAAATTGCGTGACACATCTGAGCTTGCATAATGTAATATAGAATTTTATCACGTCTCTTTTGAGTGGTTTGACTATAATTGAATTTCATGCCTTATCGTGAAGCAGAATAACGCAGAAATGAATTTTGTCCGGGAAAGCCTGTACATAAATAAATGCTTTTAATGAAAAAGATAAATAAGCTCAATTAATCAAATTTTATCATGAGAATGTGAAGCCTATTTGTAATTAATAATAATCATCAAAAATTGTCAGTGTCTATTTATGCCAATAAAAATGGGCCTACACTGTAAACCGTAGACCGACAATTATCCTACAAAATTATTGACAAAATCAACCGACAATCCTACAAGAACTAACAATGACCGACAAAATAGATTTGGTAGGATAAATGTCTGTCAATTGTCAGTCAACGGTTTATAGTGTACATCTGCTTTCATCAAACACATCGCATTTTTCCATCATAAACGTTTAGGCTCAGTTAGCCAACTTTCGCATGACGAAAAACTGCTCGAAACTGATGTTAACTTACGACAGAGTAAGATGTGCTGAAACAGTTGATTTTTATCAATTTCAGATTCGGTGCCTGCGTGGTTGGACAAAAGATAATTGTTTAACTCCAGTATGCGATCATTGCGAACGCAATGGAGGAGTTTGTGTTGCCCCAGGAAAATGCACTAAAAACATCGGTCGCATACCTCCCCAGGACGATTGGCAAGCATATTCCGAATTTTCATACTTCGCTGATGGCATTCAGCATCTCAAACTATTCCAGCGTGATATCTATGTTAGGATACCATCTAAATTTTTCCCAACAATAAACCTGGTTGTGTGGATGACTCACACACAAGGGCGAATCACTAATTTTCTCACTGATTCAATTAGGCTCAACCATGAAAGACGTTGCATCTACGAGAGAGTGCCGACAAAATTTGTATTTGATGTGAAGAAAACAAAGCCAGGACGAACCGTAACTGCAACAATAACTACTTCTGGCAAGAAGCCACGTTGCGCTCTGAGCATCATCGACATTGGTCTGAATGCTTTTGGAGGTACAGGTGGTGTGGATATACATAAACTAGACAGACAATTAAAACGAGCGAATAATCGAATAATGTGGCAATGGAATGATCCGTACAATCTACTAATAAAGCAGCATTGTACTGGGGGTCATGTGGATCCTCGTCGCCTTGCATATCAGTGGAGGCTGCGACATCCCGATGCTAGTACAAGCTTTCGTGAAGTCGGAGTGTTTGTTATCAGTTCTTTACCAATTGTCACATCCGAATGCATAAGATTTAGAAGATTTCTCTGGCGACGTTTGAGCACTAGAAATCGAATGCAACATTCAAAAGTTACAAAAGAAAAAAAACGTGGAGGTATGCTTACGAGAATTCTTAAGAGAAGTATGAAAAGTTATATTCGGAAAAATATGCCAGGTAGTTTTATGTTTCACTTTCTGAGTAAGCTGCGATCTAAAATAACTCTCAGAACACCAGACACTATAACCAAGTGGAAGGCCTCACTATACTGCATGTCATCGCAAGGTCTTGGCATATCCCCTCCGTCATATCTGTTGGTGTTCCAATCGTTCCACATCACAATGTCGCTTCCACCATCTGTACAAATGGGAGAAATAATGACGTTCCCTGTTTTAATTCACAATACACATCCTGGATGCCATCAATTTGAAGTAAGACTCCTAAGTTCTTCACACTACACCATCATCAGCAAGAACTGGATGCTGCGATGTTCATGTACACCCGGAATCTCTGTCGTGTTTTTTACTGTGAAGTTACTTTCCGTTGGGACGATTCTCATTGGAGCATTTGCAAAATCATATCAGTCAACGGCTTGCCCAATGGGGCAATTGCGTCCTAATCCTCAAACGGACAGCGTATTGGTTAATCTCCATGTAATTGCACCTGGTCTAGCCATTGTGTGGCCGAATGGACATTTGGTTTGCGTATCAAATAATGCAAAGACTGTCAAATTAGTGACCTATGTTCCGAGAAAACGATACAAGGTTGTTCCGAAATCGGAACGGGCTTATTTCACTTACTCTGGCAGCGTTCTTGGAGCTCCAATGCGCAACCTGCGTGGGTTGGTAAGGATGCCATATGGTTGTGGAGAACAAAATATGATCAACTTAGTTCCAAGTTTGATGGTATTGCAATTCTTGACGGCAACAAAAACAAAGAGATCACGTCTCAGACGAAAGGCCATACGATTTCTCAGAAGTGGTGCTCGCAGACAAAAAAAATACAGGCGGAAAGATGGATCATATGCTGTATGGGGGCAACGCTCTAAGGTTGGAAGCACATGGTTGACTGCTTATGTCTTACAGACTTTTGTACAAGCTGACAAGTACATTCGATTCGCAGCTAGGGATATTCACTCCGCATTGCTATATATCATTCGCACGCAACAAAAGAATGGATGCTTTAAAGAATACGGAAAAGTGGTGCACGGCTCCTTGAAGGGTGGTCTATCTAAGCGGACAGATTCTGTAACATTGTCTGCATTTGTAACAATTGCTCTTTTGGATGTTTCGACTCCTGGTTCGACCAGCGGTTGGGATAACTTTGTGAGTAAATTGAAATTCTCAGGAAAAATGAAAGCCTTGATAAATAAACAAACCAAAAACACTATCCGTGCTGCTTTGAGCTGTCAATTACACGATCTTAAAAAAGGAATCAAGCGCTTGTCAACATATGCACTGGCAATGCGTGCGTATTTGCTCAACAAATATAATCCTGAAATGCCTGTCAGCAAGACAATGCTTCAGCATTTGCTGTCTCGCATGAGAGGCAGCAGTCAGAAATGGTGGAAGGGATTCGATGGTGTAGGCACTCAGAAAAAACCATGGAGTCGTTACTCATCAGCTGATGTTGAAACGACAGCCTATGGTACTCTCGCGAGACTAGCAGCGCTCAAAGGCAGAAAAGATATCTTTACAACCCTTCCAAATATCCGTTGGCTGATTAGCAAGAGAAATGACCGCGGTGGTTGGCAAACAACGCAAGATACGAAAGTCGCTTTACAAGCTCTTACCGAATTCGCTATTAAGCTTGGCGCTCCAGGTTTGAATAAGGTAAATTTGAATTTAGATGTATCATTCAGTCCAATAAATGAGGGATTCAAAGCTGAAATTACGAAAATCACACAATATATTCTCTATAAGAGAAGAGTACCAACCAATTCAAAGATCACTGTCCGAGTGAAAGGATCAGGTTGTGCCATATTGCAAACTGTGACTCTCTTTAATATCAGAAACATTCACACTCCAAAGGCACCATTTAAACTTGCAACCTCAGCTAGAAAAACAAGATGCTTGAAATGTTCGATAGCCCATCTCACAGTCAAAATGAGATACACAGGTCCTGGCAACACTGTGTCGAACATGGCAGTTCTAGTAATACGTCCCAGCTCTGGTTGGCAAGCAATAAAAGGTGAACATCGACGTCTTCTCAATAGATATTCCAAAACAGGACTGAGACGCGTTGAAATAAACAAAGTAAAGACCATCATCATGTATTTCAATAGAATCCGCAGAAAATTGATGACAGTAAAAATAAAACTTATCCGAAAATTGAAAGTGAAGAGGCTTGAACCAGTATTGGTTGAGATCAAGGATTATTACCGACCTGATATTTCACAAACTGCTAAACAGGAACTTCCAGAAAATATTCAAGCAGCTTCAGTTGAGACGTTGGAATATTACAAACCTGATAAACGTCCAAAAAAGGGTTAAAGACTAAATTAAGCACTAAAATTTTCACTGAAACTCACTATTATGACTGATTATTCTCCTTGTACCTATATGGTCAATATAATTGTAGTAACTTATCTATATTCGCTTTGTGTTTGCTGGTGTTTTTAGAGTAGACTTTGACAAATAATAAATTTCTGAAATTCAGTTTTTAATAATTTTAGAGAGATAGGAGTGTATGCAAATCAATTATTTAACTTCCTGTTGTTGAACCTAATCAACCAGCAAAAAAGTAAGCAGTACCGTAAAATGGGGGAACAATTAATACTGCGGGTAACTATGAACAGTGTGAGGTAGTTATCAACAGTTAGTTTTTTGGCGATATAGAAAATGCAAACTGGTCAACAAGTATGACAGACTGCATTTCAGTCAACATAAAATCCCTATTTTTGATAGTTGAATACGCTTGTGATTGTCTGCATGCTAATATGAAAGAATGTCTACGATCCAGATTCCGCAGTTGTAGAAATGTTCCTCGAAATCCTGAAGAACCTTTGAAACGAATTCCAGGAACCTCCTCATCTTCAGAATACAATCAAATTCACAGAGAGCTCGATAATAGTTTGATCGCCTTACTCAACGAGCAACGCAGTCAATCTAATGTAAAAAAGGGGCGATATTACAATCTGGAAGTAAGAACGGGTGCCGAGATGGATGCAGACCTACCAACTGTCTGCAGCAAAAAGTCTCACACAGCGATGATCCGGTTAGAAGTGATAATGAGGGTGCTTGCGCAGGATGTTTAATGAATTTTGCTGAGTACAGTAAACTTCAATGGGTTCAGTGTTTAGATTGCAGCAGATGATTCCGTGGCGTGTGTAATGAAGAGACTGAGGATCCTTATTTTACATGTATCGACTGTTAATTTTTTAGTTCTACGTTTGTATCTTTGAGTCGAGAGACATTTTTGTTATTTTGTCGAGGTAAACGAGCAAACATAATCACTTGTTTTGTTGATCAGTGCTTGAAAATGTGTAGTTTCGAAATAAAAAGTAGTTTGTTATTCCTTTCCTGATTTTTTAAAGATGGTCTAACTTTTTAGATCATAGAACTGAAAATATTACTTTTTTGAAACATGCTGTGTCATGCTTGTGTATAATGGCAATCCTGCAGTTCATAGAGGTGAAACTGGATAATATCTGCAATAGTAAGAAAATAACATCAGAAAAACTTGAAAAAGTGCTGATTGTTCCCCCTTTTACTATATGTGCCCGGACTCTTCTTTTCCGAACATCTTGGGATCGAGTATTGAGCGTTTCTCAGAGTTTTTCCTGATCAGAAAATTAAAGTATTGCCTAGCTTAATGAGCTACCATTACTATTCATTATTTTTTCATATTATCGCCTCCACAAATCATGTGTATAATCAATCATTGTAGGGAAAATCCTGTGTAGAAGCAGCAATATTAGCAGAATCTGTAATATAACATGTGATTACATTGTGACTGATAACAGTAGTATTGCATGTGTAGAAAAAAGTAATGTGCATGCGCTATTCGAAATATGTTAGCTTCATTCGCTTTGCATTCGTTACCTATACCCTTTTGCTTACGCGCGAACCAAAGCATCAGGTTAAAGGCATACATATATGGCGAGAAGCAATTTAATATGTCTATATATTTTATGCAGTGCCTGTTTATAAGTCTTCCCATGTTTCTATAAGGAATAATCGCTTAGTGAGGAAGGACGTCAGTGTCAACTACTTCAATATTTGTTTCATCTTGACCACCTTGTCACATTTCTTCTTTGCAAAAGGAAAATGACCGACTCTCTTTAACTCAAGCAATCGCAAAATAATGTCCAATGTAAAGGCCCGTTCAGACAGAGCACGGTTTTACGGCCATTTTCTACCGAGCTAAATGGCTTCTCGACGTCTATCATAAAACTCAGTACAAAACCGCAGATGGGGTTCACACACACCTCGGTTGGCGAGCTCACAAATGTGTCTGAACGCATTTCAACTGCGGTTTTTTTCATTTTAGAAAAATATTCTTACTTCTGATTGCAAAATGAATAACACCATCACGTGCTCCATAAAATTTCGATCTAAACGAAGTCCGAATCGGCAATTTTGGTCAAGCATTGAGAAAAATAGATCAAAGAAATCATCTGATAACAAACCTCATGCTTTAAGTGTGCGGTGAGACAGTTAACAAATGTTTGTTATCAAAGTCATTATCTACGATTGTACTTGATCTACCAACCCGATTTTTGTGACCTACACTGCAAATAAAACGCAGTAATATAATGAATCTGATGAGCGCAAGGATTAATATTTTATTATCTGAGTGTCATAATTCACTTTCTAGGTTGACAGAATATCGGTATGTGATTGGCTCTTCAATTGCGCGATTACTTTGTTCTTGAGAAAGTACCGAACCGGGACAGTGAAAAACTACAGTCGCTCCGTTTTCATACAAAAAATGGTGCATTTATCCAGCAATTTTTATAAATTTTGTATTTTCAGAATGCCGTAACACTGTCATTATGAATATACAACTTCTCATTTGATCTGATATGTTTCTGAAGAAAACTTACTGTGATATTCAATCTCTCACTACAGTAGACACACATCTTTTGAAGTTTGATGAGGGGGATTTGCCGTCGCTAAAATCGTGTTCTGTCTGAACGACCTACGGTTTCCCTTCAATGATGGAGGGCTTTGTGGAAGGGGAAAACCCGAAAAACCGTTCTCTGTCTGACCGGGCCTAAATACTCAGAAATGGCAATCGGTATGACTGATCATTAAGAAGTGGGCTGCTGTATCATCAGTTTCTGAATAAAGCAGCGCTTACGCTGTATACCATCACCCCTGAAACGAGCTGAAACACCTCCCAAATCAAGATGCTGTTCACAAATAATAAAAAATCCTACAGCAAAGCGTTTTCAGGCTAGCGCACTAGTGCGTCAATGGAATATTGTTTTCTTTAATAGGTCAACATTCTACTCGCACTTATGCGTAATCTTCTAAAATTCTAGTGTGTAGCGCTTTAGGAAGCAGGTTTCTTCGATTTTAGGTGACAGATTACAGTGTGCCATGTTTGTAGAAGGTGGATAGCTTTGAATAATTGTCTGAGGGGTCTGTAACTCTCGAGTTTGAGTGTACATACAGTAAAACCTCGCCATGTGGACGAAAATGCGGCGACGGGATTCTGCAACGATAAACATATTCGATAACCTGGGATTTAGAACTGATCGTCCGGCTATATGAGAGTTCTGATTCGATACCGGACGGGAATCGGCGTGGCTTGGCATCTCATTGAACGGCTGGTTAGTAGGTTCGAGCACTGATCTTGCACTGTGCAACATGTCATCAGCTGATGTAGCGGTGAACCTTGACTTTCTTGACACACTCTGGAAAAGGTCTGCTGCCCTCTTAGTGGAATGACTGCCAATAAAACCGACCAGCGCAAGCTAACAGACTATTTCAAAATTACAGTTTTATAAAGCTTTTTTTGGAAGTAGTGCTGCGATTGGATAAAATATAGGCTCTATTGAAGAGCACTTGGCAGTTTTGTTTTAAAAAACAGGAGATGTAAACATGTACAATGAATCCATAAATGAATACTCATAATAACATGTATATACACTGTATATGATAAATACATTTTCAGAAAATGATGAGCCAGCAAAAATATGAATAATATGATAAATATAAATATAAAAATTTATACATAATTAAAGTTAACTATCAAATCAAATGTACCTAGTTCTTAACATCATCACAATAATAGAGATTGTAGTATTTTCAGGAACCAAGCTATCCGGATTTAAGAGACATTGCTATAAATACATTGCATATTTCAGGGCATGTTTATTCACATTTATTCCAAAGAAAAACAATCATGTTAAAATTGCTTTTTCCATGCCCACTTCAGAGCGGTTGAAGTCTTGCTTTTGGAACCGCATGGTTCAGCTCTGCCTTGATGACTCCGTTTTTCCTCCGTTTTGTACACACTGTAAATCGCATACGCTACCACGTCGATGAAAAATGCTAGTAGTAAGGAATCCTCCAAACTGCGCACAGCACCCCCTCTCTGGAGCGCGAGTTGGGTTGGTGTGGTTCTGGGTCGACCGGCCGGGTGTGTCTTGGTCGACCGTCGTGGTTGTTCTTGGGTGGCGGTCTTTGTTTTTGGTGTGTAGGATTGGCTGTAGAGTTGTTTTGTGTTTAGATTTGGTTTCCTGATGAAATTCTGCGTCGACATGTTGTGTTTCTTGGGTGTAGGTATGGTTTAGGTGTGTTTCTGCGTGCTTTTCAGTGAGAAAATAGCTGTAGCGGCGAAACGAAGCATCGTACGTGAAAATGGACGGATGTGGACCTTTTGGCCAATTTTGGGTCTAGAGGACTTCTTTCCAAAGTCGTACACCAAAGAACGAAGAACTTCGACCTCCCTCGGCAGCGTTCTTCCAACTTTGGTTCTAAAGATCGTAGAAAGTCGTGCAATGGCTCGTTTGAAAGCCAAGAGTACCACA
Organism: Prostheceraeus crozeri; assembly: GCA_907163375.1. Classification (NCBI taxonomy): domain Eukaryota; kingdom Metazoa; phylum Platyhelminthes; order Polycladida; family Euryleptidae; genus Prostheceraeus; species Prostheceraeus crozeri. Next base: position 42,862 of record CAJQUW010011040.1, read on the forward strand.
AACTCATTGGAAAGCACAGTTTGGCCCTATCTTTTATTGCTGAGGCTTGAGAGTGACATTGAGACTTTTGGTCATGTTAGAGAGCCGTGGGAGGTTGAGTTTTGTGTTTTGGGCTCCAGCGGGCGAACGAAGCATCGGACGAGAAAACTAAGATCAGATTTGGAATCAGCTTGATTTCATTGGCCAATGAGGATCACATCCAATGAGAATCCAGCATTTCTCTATAAATAATGAGGTTTTCAGAGTGACAATCATTCTATCTTTGAGTCGCACAGGTGTCGGACGCACGTTCTTCCACTACATTCCTATTATATTATCCATCAGAAATGGTAAGTCGGAACCTTCCTTCCTCTCCTTCCTTGAGTGTTAATTTAATAGCATCTCTTTTATTTTCAGGCATCTACTACATCTACTACATTTACAGGACAAGATAGTGTTCAGACGTTACAAGAATCTCTACAATCAGATCGTCTTATGTTGAGGTTAGTAGAAGAGACAACAAAGGTACATAATCCTACTCCACTACAGCGTAAATTTAGACAAGCCATACGTTATTACGATCATAGTATAGTATTGCAAACGGCACGGTGCGCACAGATCAACTTTTTGGGAAAGCAAAATGTCCACAAAATCGGAAAGTTGATTACAGACCAAAATTTTGCAAGAATTCTGAATTTTTAGGTTTGAAAATCTAGCTATTCAAAAGATACAGCCGATTTATTGATCAGTATCGATCTGATTAACTATTGGTGATTGATTTTGTTGGAAAATGCATCTAGAAATGGTACAAGAATGAATTCTAACCTAATTTGCAACGTAGAATTCGAATATGGCATCAAAATCTTTCGCTGATGAGTCAATATGAAGATAGAGGCAAGATATTGATCAGTATCGATCAGATTGATTGGTGTGATTGATTTTGCTAAAAACTCACCTAGGAATGTCGTAAAAATGAATCCTAGTCTAACCTATAACGTAGAATTCGAATTTTACATCAAATTTATGCCCTGATAGGTCAACATTAAGATAGAGACAAGATATTGATCAGTATCAATCAGACTTATTGGTGTGATTGATTTTGTTAAAAATGCATTTGGGAATGCCAGAAGAATAAATGCTACTACCAAACATGGTGCGCTGAATTCAAATTTTACATCCAAATAAGCCGATGATGATTCATTATGAAGATAGATACAATATATTGATCAGCATGAATTTGATTGATTTTGTATCGAAATACTTATCCGTGTTTTGTGCTGTAAATACATGTAGGCTATACACTGTAGCTACTCATTTTCTATATTTATCAGCAATATTTTTTTCTATCTTGATCAGAATCTACTGTAGGCCCTACCTTGTAATTGATCATATGATTTTACAGAGAAAGCGCTTCGTCAAGAAACGGATCTACTGGTCATCTACGGTACATGTTGTTGACTAAAAAGTCGATTGATCCTCCTTGTGTTGTCGGTCGAACTAAGGCGGAGTGTGACTGATCATGAAATGACAATGCAGTCATGCAGCTGCTGCATGCCCGTGGGTGGTCTCTATCTGCAATCGTTGATTTGTTTGCGCCGCAAGCATTGTTCATTCCGATTACTACACTGAACAGCTTGAGATTTTTTTACTTGATTGTTGTCACTGCTTTCATTAGCACATCATACATGTATCATGGCATGTGCATCACATAGTAAGTTCAAGTTAACACATGATGAAAGTCTACAAAGAGTTTGTTTACTTTGTTTTCGCAGAGATAAGTCATCGATGAGGCTTCTCACGGAAGATAATCACAGACTAATCAACGAGTATGTCTTCTCTGGTTATGAGAAAGAGGACAACCGTCATCCAAAAGCAATTTGTGGTACATGTCGAGTAGCTCTGTCCGAGTTTTATAATGGAAAATTTAGTAGACACATTGATTTGTTCGATCACAGCCTTATTGGGAAAGAAGCCAACTATTACGCTACCAGATCATCATCGATAACAACTGATTGTGAATGTCTTGTATGCGTAGTGGCTCATTCAAACTGTACAGTCAAGGATTCTTTCACGAAGAGAATGAGAGGGCGGCCACGATCATCCTCACGAGCTGATGCAGATATTCCAGATTGTATCAAACTTTGTTCATTGTGTCTGTCAAAAACAGGACGAGGACTTAAGCACATCTGCACTAGATCAACTTTGACGAATAACATGCGATCAATTATTGATGACTGTCAAAACGATAGGATGGCAGAGCAGCTTACTCATTCTTTCATGAAAGACAAAGAAAACATGACACCAGTAACTTCACCTAGGGGTGGTCGACCTTGGATGTTATGCAAACAAGTTAGTCCAGGCAGACCCAGTCTTGACGACAGTCTTTCCACATTGACTGATCGAAACATTTCTAGTATTCAAAATAATTTGAATCTGAGTCATAGAAAGACTTTGAAACTGTGTTCCGAAATAAGATCTGTAGACAAGAACATCGTAGAACAAAATGTTTCCAGACATTTGACAGATATTGACCGATCTCTCAGCGACTATTTTGATGTCAAACCTTTAGACTTCAAAAGAATTGAGCAGAATGTTGTTACACAGACCCAGTCACAACCTGCAGTCTATTGCAAAGACATTCTAGTACTTATTCAAACAGTCTGCTGTGAGAGAAGACTAGACAAACATCACTCCATGATCAAAGTACTCATTGACGACGGCGGTGGTTTCCTGAAGATTTCGTCGACAATTTCAGACTCGATTCAGCAGACATCGTCATCAGACTACTTGCACACAGGTGTTAAAAAGTTGATCATCGCATCAGTTGCTCCAAACCTCCAGGAAAATTGTTCAAATGTGATGAAGCTTTGGATCACGTCAGATCTTGATCGTCTCACCTGTAGTGATGATATGAATGTCACAATAGCCTGTGATTTCAAGCTCGGCAATTGGTTTCTAGGTCTGATGAGTCACGGCGCCACCTACCCGTGTTGCTGGTGTAATTCACATAAGGACTCTCTGATAGAGAAAGGAAAACCAAGAACTTTTCAGTCTCTCAGAGAAAAGTATTGGCATTTCCAAAAGGATGGAAAAAATCCAAAAAGATTAAAGCATTTCGAAGGCGTGGTTCATCTTTCGATAGTAAAGCCAGCGAACCCTGATTCTCCAATTTTACTGATGCTGCCACCCTCTGAATTGCATTTGCTGACAGGACCTTTCGGCACAATCTTTGAGGCAATCCTCCCTGTTTGGCCTCCAGCGGATGCTTGGCTACAAAAGTGTCTTGTCCAGAGAAATCCTCAACATGGAGGCTGTTTTACCGGCAATTCATGCATGCAGCTACTGAACAAAATTGATGTGCTTGCTGCCATGTGTCCAATAACTTGCCTTCCACATGTGAGGACTTTGCGCTGTTTTCTCTAGGTAAGAAAACATCTCGAAATTTCGAATTTCATGTTTCATTTACGTCATGTATATCCTGATCAATTGTTGCAGGTTGTCAACGCTTGCTATGGGACAGAGCTACGCGATGACTTCCGAGAACAGATCGATCGACTTGCAGAATCATACCGGGATCTCAACATCAGGGTGACGCCAAAAATTCACGCCATGATGCACCATATGCGTGAGTTTTGCACGATGACGAATACAGGTTTAGGCAAGTGGTCGGAGCAAAGCCGCGAGGCTGTTCACTATGACTTCCTGAAAATATGGGAACACTACAAAAGAAAATCAACTGGTCATGATGTACATGCGGCGAGACTATGCAAAGCTGTTTGCGCTTACAACGGGCGCCATGTATGATCGCTCAATTTACTTTTACTTTTGTTAGTTTAACAATACGACTTTGTTGACACACGCTTGTAGTTCTATTTCTTGAATTCTACATGTACATCATTTCTATTGTACATTCATTTATACATGTACATTCATTTCCATCATTTTGTGTTAGTATTCACGTGACATACTGTTCAATGTAGTCAATCACTCCAATAAATCAGAACGACACTGATAAATATCTTGCCTTTATCTTATCCTATAAGAGTGCGAAATTTGAATTCGACGCAACATTTTCGGTAGTAGCATTTATTCTTCTGGCATTCCCAAATGCATTTTTCACAATATCAATCACACCAATCAGTCTGAGTGATACTGATCAATATCTTGTTTCTATCTTAATGTTGACCTATCAGGGCATAAATTTGATGTAAAATTCGAATTCTACGTTATAGGTTAGACTAGGATTCATTTTTACGACATTCCTAGGTGAGTTTTTAGCAAAATCAATCACACCAATCAATCTGATCGATACTGATCAATATCTCGCCTCTATCTTCATATTGACTCATCAGCGGAAGACGTTGATGCCATATTCGAATTCTACGTTGCAAATTAGGTTAGAATTCATTCTTGTAGCATTTCTAGATGCATTTTCCAACAAAATCAATCTGTGCGCACCGTGACGGGAATGATTCCTTCCACTGAAGTGAGGATATTGAACAATCAGTATGGGGACTACGTAGTCATTCCTGTGAATCCATACATTCGTCGCCAACTCGATATTATTGAAGAGTCTGCAACATTAAATATGGACATCCCTACTCCCCTCAGCAAGGAATGGAAGGCGAGAGACGACAATGATACTCCATATAGAAAGATTTGGGATGGTGAAAAGCTTTCTTTGCCGCTATAAAGAGGAAGGAAATGAAGTGACACCCATCAGATGTGAAGACCTCGCAGAAGGCACTTGGAATATTTTTTTGCTATCAGTGGAATATATTACGGCTATCACAAGAACAACGAATTAGCCTCTATATCGATGCATACTCAATCCATCCTATATATACCAAAGCAACCAGACGTTCATAACATTATTGATCACATCCTCAACGAGAGCGGTACAAAGCGCAAGTCAGAGAAGAATGCTGCCGCGAAACGCAAGCCAAAGAAGGAGAATCAGTAGTCCTTACCTATCTCTACCTTATGACAATTCGCTCATGTGCTTTGAGTATCGTAGACGTGGACTTATCAGACACACTTTACTTCTTCGCTGCCATCATGCTATTTGTGTATTTTGTCGTGAACAGCATCGATGTACTTCATCATTTTGTAGCATGTTATAGGACTCTTCATCAGATGAGCAAAAATTTGTAATTTCCTTTTTGGTCATCTATCATCATTTTTATGGATTGTGAGGGTGAACCTGTACAGGAGCTCAGTGCTATTGCTATGGACAATTGGTCGTATCAAATTGTTAGTGTCTACCATCAACATGCCAAGTGTGATCCAAACGCTGATAGCTGGGCGAGAAAACACATCTATGGACTTAGTCAGCAATACTTGCAAGACTATGGCTTTTCTAATAAATGTGCTCTTCTAATTGACTTTAAAAGATGGTTAGCAGCTTCCAATGTTGTATGTATCTTTTGCAATTGTTGTGGCCTTGTTTGCGAGAACGAGAAAGAACCACACATGTGCAGTGCAAACAATTGAATGTATTACTATGCGTGTCTGTGTCTCTGACGCAGCCACGAGTATTATTCAGTCAGTTGACTGGAGGGACATCTACATGGCAATCAAACAATACAACAGAGAACAATAGCATAGTTATTGAACACAACATCTCCCATCACCCATTTCGAGTCAAAGAGTCTGTACACGTATAGCTGGTCTTCTTCGGATTGATCTGTAGACGATCCGGTGCAATTGACTGTCGACCTGACCTTGTTATCTTGCAGGTGGTTGAGGATGATGCTGGAGCGGGTTCCACTGGTTCGGGCATGGCGATTTGATCAGGGATTGTCTTGATTTCAGATGATGATCGACGAAGGAATTTTCGATTTCTTCGGAAGACACGACCACTAGGGAGCTTCACTAAATAGTCCCGATATGGTCCAACTTCCACAACTCTGCCAAGCTTGGTCCACTCTCCGGTTCGATTGTCTTGCATCGCAACCTTTTCTCCATATCTGAGACTGGGTAGGTGTCGAGCATGTTCATTGTATTTCTCCACAATCCTCTGTCTAATGAAGCTTGAATTCTTTTCTTCTTCATCAAGACGTTCTTGAATTTCCTTGCGGAAAAATCGATGGTGAGCGGGAATAGTGTCTCTAATACTTCGACCAAATAACAGTTTGGCAGGGGATGTACCATCGTATCGTGGAGTGTTGTAGTACACTAGTAGTCCTTGGCTGAATTTATCCCAATCCAACTCTCCTGTTCTGTAGTTCCAGTTACCTTTGACCATTTTCTTGAGCTGTTTTACAGCAGCTTCTGCGGTGCCGTTACTTTGCGGATAATACGGCGATGACGTTTGATGTTTAACATCCCATCTTTGTAAGAATGTATCCATCTGAGAGCTAGCAAATTGAGGGCCATTATCTGAGAATATCAATTCTGGGACTGACTTCTCAACGAATCGACGCCTGAGAGCATTAATAACTCGTTCAGCCGACGCACACGTCCCAAAAGCATCGAGAGTCATCCAACCAGAGTATCCATCTACACATGCAAGGAATTTCTGACCAGCAAAGTCAAAGAGATCAAGATGGAGTTCCTGAAAGGGTCGTTTTGGATGTCTTCCTGTTATCATGGGCTCACGAACTTGAGATGGCAGTGAAGCTTGACAAGAGGAACATGTGCGACAGTGTTGTTCAATTTCTCTGTTTAGCTCTGGCCAGTAGATTGACATTCTAGCACGTCTCTTCATTTTCGTTGCTCCCTGATGCATTTGCAGAAGTTTATTCAACATTTCCTTCCTCATAGCAGCAGGAATAAGAAGCCTTTGACCACAAAGTATCAGATTGTCATCGATTGATAATTTATCTCTGACACAGAAGTATGACCGCAGACAAGCAGGAAGCTTATCTTTGGTTGGTGGAAATCCATTCGAGATTATTTCTCTCAATTTGAAATAGTCTGAATCACTTTGAGCACTTGTGCTAACACGCTGTAGTAAACCGTCACTGTGGTCAATTTGTAACGAGGTGATGGCAAAATTGACTGATAAGCGATGATCGTAGTCTTCTCCTAACTCATCGGAGGGCTCGGCTTCTTGGGACGGTGATCGGGATAGAGCATCCGCTCCAACGTTGTCCCTGCCTTTAATCCACGACGCAGTAAACGAATATCGGTCCAGTTGTCTTCTTAACCTCTGAAGTCTAGGATTCTCAATATTGTCCAAAGTATACTTGTTTAGGAATGGAATCAAGGGGGCATGGTCTGTCATTATATCAAAATGTGATAGTCCATCGAGAAATAGATTACATTTTCTGACGGCCCAGACGATCGATAGAAGCTCTAATTCGATCATAGCATATCGGCTTTCTGTCGTAGAAAGGAACCGAGAGCCAGCTTGAACTACTTTCCAATTACCATCTGATTGCTTCTGCTTTAGCAAAAACCCAATTCCCTTCAACCTTGATGCATCAGCATATAGTGTAGTTTCTGAATCTGGATTGTAATAAGCCAGAAATGGTGGATTCGACAATTGCTCCCGCATCTTTACGAACGCTTTGTGATGATCAGCACTCCATACGAACTCAGATTCTTTCTTTAGCAGTTGCCGTAAAGGAGCACACAACTCTGACAAAGTATCTACTGAGTTACCAATCTGGTTAGTGAGGCCAAACCACGATCTCAAGTCGGTCAAACATTGTGGTGTTGGGAATTCTTTGATAGCTTGAACCAGTTTATCACTCGATCGAAATCCACTCGAGGAGAGATGAAACCCGGCGAACTCAACTTCAGGTTTCGCAATCTTTATCTTCTTAGGATTCAAGGCGATGTTGAACTGTACACATCTCTGAAGAAAATTGTCAATGTTCTTACAATGTTGCCAATAATCTGTGTCAGCAATTAAAATGTCATCGACCAGATGATAGGTATTTCTCAGACCCTCTATAGCTTCGTCGATTCTTCTGTTATAATGTTCGCTTATGGCACTGATACCAAAGGGCGCTTTCAGATATTTGTACCTTCCGAACGGCGTGATAAAGCACGTAAGATCTTGAGAGGCTGCATCCATGGGCACTTGATGATATCCTTTGAGGCAATCAAACGTTGTATAATACTTGCATCGAGATGGCAATGTTGACACGATTTCGAATGGAGTTGGGGACTGTAGACGCTCTCGGATAACGAACTTGTTTAAATTTCGTAGATCAACACATAGTCGAATACTTTGATCAGTTTTCAATACAACGGATATTGGAGAGCACCATTCTGTTGGATAAGTTACCTTTTCAATAATATGTTGAGCTTCAAGGGACTCCAGCTCCATCTTCAATTTCTGTTTTAGGGGTTCAGCTACACGACGCGGAGTGCTTATCTGGTATGGCACAGCATCTTGTTTCAACTTGATGACGAAAGTTTCTCCTTTCATAGTGGTGACTTGACCACTAAACACCGAAGAGAATTTAGTCTGTACGTTTTTCTCAAACGAATCGTTGCTGTATTGGACAGGATTCATCAAGACGGGAATTCTGGAAACTCCTTTAGACACGCAACTGACATGTGAGGTATCAACAGAGTTATCATACAGCTGAGTATGAGGAAAACCTGGCGGAATCAAACGTAGCTGTATACAAGAGCTACGCGATAAGACTGGTTGACGAAGGTCGGAGATCACGTAGACAAGAGAGGACGTAGCATGTTTACCAAGGGCAATGTTAGCTTTGAAATATCCGGTGACTCTTAGATCATCTCCATTCGCAGCGGTCGCAGATACCGAGGTAGGCACAATATTGTTACAATCAATTTCCAATAGTTGTAGCATGTGTGAAGGAATTGCATCGATTTCAGCTCCAGTGTCTGGTATAATACCGATCGATATTGATACTTCTTGGTGAGACATATCCACCTGAACTAACATTGAAGAACTGTCACTTGTCGAAAATAGACTACCCAGCTTCTTGGACACCGCCTTTGCACGAATATTCGATTTATTGTGCAGTACCGGGCACTTAACAGCAAAGTGATTCAGCTGGTTACAGTTCTCACACCTCTTATTTAAAGCTGGACAAAGCTCCTTCTTCATCACATGATTTCGGCCACAGAACTTGCACTCACGATGTGTTGAAACAGGAGTCTTGAGCCGCTGAGTCTTGTACGCAGATTTCTTCAATGATGAAATAAACGATGAATTTCCGGTAATCACCGAAGATTGTACTTTAGATGATTCAGACGCCTCACAGATCTCGCACGCTTGTTTAAGAGTTAATGAACTACCAATACTCAGTAGTTTTTCGATAGTTTCTTGACTTCGCAAACCGGACACTATACGATCTCGTAGTTGTAATGACTCGCAGTTTGTACAGCATTTAGAAAAATTGCAGCGGGATGTCATTTCACGTAAGCTCATCATCCAATCATTAAAAGATTCACCATTTTTCTGATTGCGACAATGAAATTCTCTTCGCTCAAATACCTCGTTGACTGAGCCGTTGATATGCTGTTGTAATGCGTTGAGAACTTTGTCTGGGTCTTCTTGATCTGATGAGCTGAGAGGCAGATGTAAAATAACGCGCAGAGTTCCTTTACTGAAGGCTGACCTGAGAGCATGCATGCGAAGAGTCTTCAGACTAGCTGGATCCTTGATGTCAACGATGCCACTTACAACCTCGAAGCTCCGCCACTTCAGTTTCCATTCGTTGAATAAATGCTTTTCTGATTCAATATCGAAAGTAGGAACTGCTCTTAGATCAGGCTTTGCGGGCGACGCCATGTTGTGGCCTTGTTTGCGAGAACGAGAAAGAACCACACATGTGCAGTGCAAACAATTGAATGTATTACTATGCGTGTCTGTGTCTCTGACGCAGCCACGAGTATTATTCAGTCAGTTGACTGGAGGGACATCTACATGGCAATCAAACAATACAACAGAGAACAATAGCATAGTTATTGAACACAACAGCAATGATCCTACTAAGGAGAAGAAACTATTTCCAAATCTAATCATTAATGATATTCTACTTCCACCTTGGGATAATAGAGTTAATCAACACTATCATGAAGTCACTAAACGTTTTAAGGAATTGATTGTTCCTATTTTAAATGTTCGTTGTAGTCACTACATTCATAATCAATGCTTTTTTCCTCCATATCTCAGCACTGTAAAGTAATGTTTGGTCATCATTGCTCTTTATATTATAGCTACCAACTGTATCTATTTTATCTGTTTCAAACCCAAAATTTGTAATGCATGCCTGTTGAAGTCGTTTAATAAATGCTTTACGAAGATATTTGCTATTTTCATGCAACGGGTGGGATAGATGAAAGATGATAATGTCTTTCTCAAATGATTGTGGAACATTAAGTTTTCATAGACAAAGCTTAAATTCAAGATTATGTGATAACTTTTCATGAAGATGAGATCAACATCAAAGCAGTTATTGGTGATACTAGCACTCTATTTTTGAAGTTAGTGGATACGTTTTCTGATAGAATTGTAATGGCGAGATTAGTTGCAAAAATTCATTTCAGCCATTTTGGGAAAGAAGAGGTAGAAGATCGTTTCTTCCACTTTGCTTCTTATTCGATGGAAGTTGCAGATAATCCCGAAAAAATTTTTGAAAGACTTATTGGAAAAATTGCTCAACGTCTTGATGCATTTAACCATCATGGTAGCAGTTTAGTGATTGAAATGATATCACATATTCACATTCAACTTGTACAAAAGAAACTTAAAGATGCAATGGTACTTGATCGTAGCACAATTGGTTTTCGAGTTGTGTCTGCTTACTCTCGAAGTATATTCCTTCTGCACATGTGTCCATTATTTAGAAAAGGCTAGCAAGTTCATGTCTTCAAAAAGACTTGCTTTAGAAGTTCCTAGCAAGAGTGAAAATATGTGCGATGTATGCAAGCGAAAGGATGGAAGTGAAAAGGCATCTTTAAGAGATGTAGGCATACTTTCTGCCAGCGCTATTTCATACGATACTGTATTCAACTTTGCAAATGTAACCACTGTGATATGGATCATTTTGAGTGTCACTTCTGTCATTAAAGCTAGCACCTATGCAAATGTGGAAAATCAAGTTGTAACAATGGTTAAGAGAAAAATGGCGAAACGCAAAAGTCGAAAGTCTTCAAAATTTTCTGAGGCCATTCGAGCTCTTCAACGAATGAAAGGAAATCAGCTACATAATGCTATACGACATGCTAATGATGGATTTTTTCGAGAAATTGTTTCTCATGTGAGAAGTATGAGGACAAAGAAATTATCACCACAACAACGAAAGCTACTTACGCGACATACTACGAAATTGCGATTCATCTTCAATCCTAAAGCTACCCTTCAAAGAAAAAGGAAAACTCTAACACAAAAGGGTGGTTTTCTTTCAGTGTTACTTCCGCTGTTAGCTCCTGTAGTAGGTGACCTATTGGGTAGGATCTTTAATCCTAGGCGTTAATGATGCAAATATTGAATCCCAAAGTATTAAAATGGATTCCAGACTTCAATGTGATAAAGTTCTGACTGCATCAGGTCCATCCCATGCAGGTAAAACTGCTTTCACTCTGAATTTGCTAGATAAAAGAAAAGAGTTGTTTAGGGAACCTATCAATCGAGTAATTAGGTGTTATGGTATTTATCAACCGTCACTCTTTCAGGAATTGCAACGTCGTAACTTTTTTCGAAATGAAGGAATTATTCCAGTGGATAAGATTCAGTCCAATGATGTCGTTCTATTGGATAATCTATTAAAAGAAAGCAAGAATTCTAAAGATGTTACAGATATGTTAACTTGCGCAGAACATCACAAAAGATGCTTCATAATCTATATCACGCACACGAAACCTGAATACACACTATTACGCCATTTTTTAGAATCCACGAGATAGAAGTCAATTTGAAATTTTAGCGTGACAAGTTGCGCCAAGAGGTTCAAAAGCCTTAATTGAAATTTTTCAAGCAGCTACTGAAAAATCACACGGTTACTTATTTATTGATTTTACACAGGAGTGTCCGGAAGAATTTAGATTTCGAAGTGATATTTTGAAAGAGCCTATGATTATCTACAAGCTATGAGTTCTTATTCTCGCATAGTTGTTATTCATCAAGATGAATATCTGCAATTGACTGCCATGAAACAAGTGAGACAACCTCTCGCAAGTCAAATTTATAAGAATGAATTAAATTATCAGAAAAATGCGCATATCAAAGATCCACATCGTGCTGTATTATTACAATCGGAAACTGTCGAAGAATTAAAAAGTTTGAAGAATAAGATGCGTGACTACTCTGTTTCGACTGCTACACCTTTAGCATCTCGCGCACATGCAATGTCCCTTTTCAACAGCATTGAACCATATCTCACTGTGAATGATAGAGGTGAAATCATTTCAGATGATAATGAAATTATTGACGCTTCACGTTATGAAGACTTGATTCAGTATGCAACACGCAGAAAGCGCCGTCAAGGCTATGTCCCACCTGGTCGGTCTTACTTTCTTAAACTGTTGAAAAAACACAATGTTCCAAAATTTGCTTTGAATAATGAAACATTGAAAGAACTTGATTCTATTTCAGCAGTTGATGCTACTTCATCTATTTCACCGGTTAAGAGTAAAATGAAAATGCCAAGGAATTGGTTTAGGAGATCACCTTCTAAATCCCCTCCCACACCCATCAAGCAAACAAGGGGAAGACAGCGACGTAGAAGATCTCCTCCAAAGAAATACATGTTCTCAGACTATTAATGTGAAGCAGATGTGTTGCTTACCATGTAATGAGCCGCCGGAAGTAAATGTAACTGTAACTTGTACTTGCTGTGCCAGCCCTCACAATGAGACTCTTGAGCAATGTAAACGTAAATCCCATAAATCTTGTGGTTGGTGTGAATGAAAAAGGGTAAGAAACCAAAAACATGAGATGAAAGAGAAAGAGTCAGTCGTCATCGGATGAACTTTAAAGGTCAATATATTATGATGTAAAACATCCTGCAGGATTTGCATCTATAAAGAAATTGTAAAAAGCGAGCGGTCTTCCACACTCACAAGTTAAACAATGGCTAAAGGGTAAAGCTACATATACACTCCACAAACAAGCGAAAAAGAAGTACCGGACCCGTCATTATATTGCTCATGACATTGATGAACAGTGGCAAGCAGATTTGTGTGATGAGTAATGGGCAAAAGACCGTTCCAGGACACCATAAAATTCAAAAAAATAGTATCTTTAAAAACGACATAAATTCATGAATTTGAACCCTTTTTCAGGTTTTTAAGACCTAAATACATGAATTTAGTCCATTCAAAAGGTACCATTTTTTCAAAAATGGTACTTTTTAAAAACGACATAAATTCATGAATTTGAACCCTTTCTCAGGTTATGAAGACCTAAATTCACAAATTTGGGTGTTTTTAAAAATACCCAATTTTCAAATTTTTCAAAATCTCAAATTTGAGAATTACAATTTTCTCGCTTAAATCATGACCGTTCCAGGACACCGAAAATCATAAAAGTTGAGAATCTCAAAATTTGTGAATTACAATTTTTACCTTGTAAATCATGACCGTTCCAGGACACCGAAAATCATAAAAGTTGAGAATTTCAAATTCATGAATTTTATCCATCTTTCAAGTTTTCAAAATATATCATGTGACTAATAATATTTCTTTAAAAATGGAAGAAACAAAAGTGGAAGGAACCTCAAGAATATATCCTTCGTTATCATATGAACGTAGTTCTACTTTAATGGACATTGAAAAAATGAACAAAGAAAAACACAAAGATAGAGTAAGGTATATGAAAGATAAGGAATCTCAATTATTATTAAGATTAGAGCATTATAAAAAATTAAGAAAGAGATGGACTCAAGTTAAGAATGTAACACAAGGAATTGGCATATTCTTAACAATAAGTCTAGGTGCTTTAACAATTGTTATATCTTCAGGTGTTTTAGTAATTCCAGTAGTTGCTACTGCTTTAACAGGTACGGGTGTTTTTGCAACTTCACTTGTTACAATGTTAGATAAATCTTTAATAACTAAGAAACGAAAATCATTAAAAACTAAGCATTTACATATTAAAGAAGTCTATGATAAACTACATTACTACTTTCAAAGAGTATGTGATGATGATGTTATTACGTTAGATGAGATTGAAAAATTTGATCAAATAGCTAATGAAGTAAATCAAACTTTTCAATTACAGTCCGAAAAAGTTGATGATAAGAATAAACAGGATGGCAAAATTTCTAGTGATGGTAAAATTTCTAATGAAGAAAATGATAAATTTTTTTTAGAAGAGCTAAAAACTTTAAGCGAAAATTTAAGCAAAACTTTATTAAACAAAACTTAAAACGAGAAAACTTTAAACGAAAAGATGTCAAACAACAAAGCAATAAAAAAATAATTTGTTCAGTAAAATGTTTTTGCTGTATTCCAATGTTACCACAAAATTCAAATATTATATTTTAAAAATGGATAAAATTAGAGCTGATAATTTTAAAAGAATAAAACAATTTGAAGAGTTAATAAAACAAAGCAATATTATGAAAGAAAATCATCTTCAACATAGAATGATAAAAGCTGGTATTCAATCTGATATGTTTGAAAAAATGCAGCAAACCGAACAAGTAAAAACTGATTTTGAAAAAACTATGAAACCATTTCAAACTCTTGAAAAAGAAAGTACAAATAATGATAAACAAATTGATATAACAGATCCAGAGCACAAAACTATATTAGATGACTATGGATTACTAGAATCAAACATTAATAAGAAATTACCAAAATCTATGCAATTTGAACATTCTATTTCATTTATAGATGGAAAAACAATACCTAGATTTTATCTCGGACAAAAAGAAATATTTCCACAACCTTTTCGAGGTTTAATTTTTTCACCAGATAAATCTCCTTTTAATTTAGATAGAAATTTTGTTAATCTTTTAAGAGGAGCAGCTTTAAATAATTATGCTGTAGAAGATCTTATAAAATATAAAGCTATGTTAGATAGAGTTGGTGCAGTAAAATCTCTAAAACGTTATAAACAATTAGAAAATTTATTATCAACGGGGTTAAAGTAGGAAAAGGTTTATCTGAAAAACAGAAAACTGAAACAACTGTATTTTTACCAGATGATCCACAAGAATTACTAAATAGATTAAATATTTTAATATCTGCAATAAAAGAAGGACATAATTCTAGTTTCAATGAAATTCATGCCATATTGAAAAGACAGTTAGAAAAGAAGATTCTAAATGAAGAGGATTATAAAAGTGTAACGAACCGAATGTTCTAGGGCTTCGCCCGTAGCTGAAATATGTCGTTGTTTTTAATTTTTTATAAAAAAAAATATTTCATAAAAAAAATTTGTTTAAAATTTTAACTAAAAAATGTGTTCAGCAGATTTAGACAAAATTAATAATCATTTAGAAAATTTGACAGAGATTTTGGGTTCATCAAAATTTAGTACGACGTTAAAAATTATAACAACTACTTCATCACACACTTGTAATTTAGAACCCATTCTACATTTGGAACAAAATAAAAATTATCAAATTGCATTGACTAGTTTCTCTACATTTAACACTATTCAAAACGTTATCAAAGATGTGAATGATCAATTTAGATATTCTACTGATAAAGGCAAAACATGGAAAATACTAACTTTTCTTCCTGGTTCTTACGAAGTTGAATCAATATCAAATGAAATTAAGAGACATTTAGGTATATCATTTAAAGATAAGAAACAATTACATTTTGCAGTTGAACCGGCAGTTAATAAATTTTCTCTTACTTTAGACGAAAATCATCAAGTTGATTTTAATCATGATAGATCATTGTCAAAGCTATTAGGATTTAATAAACAAACCTATAGTCAAGGTTATCATTTAGGTGAGAAGATTCCAAAAATAACTGAAATAAATTCAATTGTTGTACATTGTGACATTATTGAAGGAGGATATATAAATGGTAAATTATCAAATTTAATATTCAGTTTTCCAGCTTTTACTGTACCCATTGGTTATAGATTAAATGTATTTCCACAAACATTAATATATTTTCCTATTACAAGAAAAACTATTAACAACATTAACATTAGAATCACTGATGAGAAAGG
Organism: Prostheceraeus crozeri; assembly: GCA_907163375.1. Taxonomy (NCBI): domain Eukaryota; kingdom Metazoa; phylum Platyhelminthes; order Polycladida; family Euryleptidae; genus Prostheceraeus; species Prostheceraeus crozeri. The sequence continues at coordinate 58,910 of CAJQUW010011040.1, forward strand.
ACAAGAAATAAATTTTGGAGGTGAAGAGATTATGATAGATCTTTTGGTTCGGGAGGTATAAACTCCCGTTCCAGAGGTACAAACTCCCGTTCGAGAGGTATAAACTCCCACGCGAAGCTAGAGAAGTTTAATTTTCTTCTTCTTCTTTAAAAATAAAAATAAAATAAAAATAAATTTTTTTATTAAAAAATGAGTGAAGTACAAAAAAAAAACAAAAAACAAAAAAAACTTAAATTTAATCATCATCCAAATTTATCTAATAAAGTTTTGTCAGTTATTTGTGGAAGATCAGGTTGTGGAAAAACATATCTATTATTTAAAATTTTAACGACTCCAAATTTTTTGGATTATAACAATCTTATAATTTATACACCAACGGCAGAACAACCCGTCTATCAATTTTTAAAATATTGATTTGAAAATAATCTTAAAAAAACAGCAATTGCTTCATTATTCAAAGAATATGAAAAATCTGAAGATGAAGAAGAAATAAGTTCGTGGTGTGAAGAAGCAGCAAAAAATAATCAGTTAGTAGAATCTAATAAAAATAACCATATAAAGATACAATTAATAGATGATAGTGGTAATATGCAAGATCCTAGTAAACTAGATAAAACAATGAAACATTGTGTAATTTTTGATGATTGTGTTAATGATAGAAATCAGTCAGTTCAGAGAAATTATTTCACAAGAGGTAGACATAATAACTGTAGTGTTTTTTATTTAACACAAAGTATGCATTCATTAGACGGAAGTGTTATTAGAAAGATTGCAAATATATTTATACTATTTGAAATAAATGCAAGAAACTTAAGTGATTTGTTAAGAGATTTATGTGTAAGAAATAAAGATGAATTTAAACAATCGTGTAACAATGCTTGGTCAAAAGATTATGGATTCATTACAATTAATATTGATAAAAAAATTCATGATAGAGTTATAGAACATTTTTTTACCGAGTGATAAAAAATATACAAATATAGTGTTATAATATTTTATTATTTTTTATTTTATGTATATATCAAATTTGTCTATCTTAGAAATTAGAAAATTAAAAAGGTTCAGTAGTTATTCCATCAGGTAAAATTTTTCTTTTATCATCAAATGGATCTAATGCTAATTTATGTTCTTCTTTTAAATACATTTTATGTTTTTTTGAATTAAGTCTATAATTACATGCTGTTTTTATTTCATTATTAAATAATGCATTTTTATAATCTTGAAATGTTATTTGATTAGCCACTGATGCCTTTGAAATTTCTTTTAATGTTTTATGTGTTTTAATATTATTAGTTGTATCATAACAGTAACATTTAGATTTTAAAAATATAGCTTCTGTTATGAAATCTTCATTTCCTTCTAATTCATCTTTTACTTTACATAAATCAGAAGGATGAATGATATCTTTTATTTTATTAATTTCTTCATCAAGTGTAGAATTATACGGTATTGTTAATTCTAAGAAAACAGAATCGCTATCTGTAAAGTGTAATTTATAGTTTTTGCCATAAGCAGGTGCTAAATAATCATATATAAATCTATACATAAATAGTTTAGCTAATTCTAATATAGTGAAACCAATGAAATTAAACTTATCATGTTTTACGCTAATTCGACGTAAATGTACAGCACATAGTTCATCACTAAATCTAGTAGTTCTTTTATATGTAGGTTTCCTTGTTAAATTTTGAAACCTATCTTTATCATAAACTATTTCAATATTTTGTCTATTACGCACATTTTCTAAAGTCTTACCATAAAATGCATTATTCATTAATTTGAAGAACACGTTTCCAAAATCATCTTTATTTCTTTTAGCTATTTTGCGTTTTTCAATATTGAACTCTATATAATTTTTAACCACCTAGATTTTTGATAAAATAGTTTTCGATGTATTTTGGTGAGAATCATTCAATGATCTAAATACCAATCTAGCATTCTTCCTTCAACAACATACTTTCCTTTATTGCTTTGTGTTAACATAAGTTTTCTTGTTGGTCTGTATTTCTTAGGAATTAAAGATTTTTGATAATCTGAAAAATCTTCTATATTAGGAATTTTGTTTTCGGGACAGAAAGGAAAATATTTTGTTTTATCTTTTATTTCATCAGGGTATACTAAATCAACTTCATATATATAACCATGATTATAATTTCCATCATATGTTTTTTGATAATCAAGAATATTACACCATGACATTTCACCTGTTGGTAATTCTTGTATCATGCAAGAAGAATATAAGCTATTAAAATCATAATATAACAAATAGTTTTCTCTCATGATTTCATCAACTGCTGCTTGACTATCTTCATTTGATATAAGTCCTTCTATATTTTGATTAAACAATTTTATAAACTGATCACTTTCTTCTGGAGATAAAGGTTTCATTATTCCATAATCATCAGGATTTACTTTCTTATTATAACATTTAACATATCTATTACCCAAAACTGATGAAACTCCACCTCTAATTCCAGATTCAAAAAATAATAATTTATCATATGTATTTTCTTTATAATGTTTAAGTTTAACATTTGTATGTTTTAATCCTGCTAACCATGTTAAACCTGGTGTAGAATAACAATAACATGGATCTATTCCGTAATATTCTAAACACATGTCACGAAAGTTTTCGAAAAGATCAGCTAGTATTAATTCATCTATCTGTAGATATTTCATTGTATAATCATACATTGTTTTACAATTTAACTCTCTCCAATTTTTTCAGCTTCTGCATAGTCTTCGTCAGATAATTGTGTTTGTTTTAATGTCGATTTAAATTTATTTATTGGAGGAAGTTGTTCTTCTTCCATAATTTTATTCACAGAATTAAAATCTCCAGTTATGTACTCATACGGAAATATTCCTTTTAAAGGTTTTAAATTATATTTATTTAATATTTTACATTGTTCAGATTTCAAAGTTTTTCCCATAACATCTAATGAATAAGGAGTAAAAAATCTAAATGCATCTAAAATTCTAATACAACCTAATTGCATTGAAAAATATTCTTCTTCTGTTTTACATAGTACATTTATTTGTTGTTGTTGTAATTTTTCAGATGAAAATAAATCTTTCATTACTAGATGGAAATCATATTTAGAACCATTATAGAAATAAAGAGGAACAAAGTTATATTTAAATTTATTAGCATTAAGATTACAAGAATTATGTGCTGCACCTCTATATAATCCATTTAGATGATCATGATCTTTTACCTTATCAAGATATCTACCTCTGCCATTTTTATAATTTTTTGCAAATCCTTTTCCACAGTAATAACATTTTGTTTCATTAATAAAATTTAATTTTTCTTTTTCTGTTAATGGCATCATTGGAATATTTGTTTCAAGCAATTGTGAAAAACGTCCTTGTAATTCTTCTACTTTCTTTGTAAACATTTCTGAACTATCTTCACCATAGTATTGATAATATTCTGATTTAAATAATTCAGGATAATTTGAATGAATGTACGTTCCCCAACATAATGGTTTTTGTTCAAATAAATATTTTTCTTTACTTTGTTCAGATGCACTTTTTTCATAATTAAAAACCGAAGGTTCTAGGGCTTGGCCCGTACAATTATCACAATCGGGCGAAGCCCTGGAACTTTCCGTTCGATTTTGTGTCATATTAACATTATATGCTTCAAAATCACAATAAATAGTAAAGGGTACTTTATTTTTAAAATACCATTTATTGTATTCTAAATAATCATCTTTTGGAAATGTGTTTCTGACTGCTTCGTTTTGTTGACAATTCTCCAAATGTCTATTCATTTCTTCTTTAGTTCTAAAGCTCGTCATACATTGGAGACAAGGAAAATTTTTATTATCTGAAGTTTTTGTGAATATAGAAACATCTTTACACAATATAAAATGACCCTGATAATATAATATATTCGCTTGTGCTGGCTGTTTTGTCTGTTCTAGTTTTTCAAATTTATCTTTATATATTTCATGTGTTTCATCAATTTCTTTTGTAAGATTAAATGTATTTCGATGAAAATTTTGATTTAATATTTGTAACTGATAACTATATTCTTTATCATATTGATCTTTATATTGCTGTAGACATTTTTTTAAAGATTCATTTATTTTTTGATTGGTTTCATTTTCTTCATTATTTAATTCTTTATTGTCTTTTTTGTCTTTATTTAATTCTTGAATCGTTTCTATCTTATTTTGATATTTATGGCCATATTCTTGTACTAATATTTTTGTTTGTTGTTGATAATCTGTTTTACATTTTTGTAAACTTTCATTTAAATTTTGTAATTTTTGTTGATATTGTAAAGATAAAGATAAATAATCGGTATCATAATCATAATTATAATTACGTCCTTTATAATTATTATGACTAATCATTATTGGTGATAGTGTTTTTATAATTTCAAATTTTTCAGTACATATTATATTTCCTTGGTAAAAAATATTATGATGCATGTAATTTCCCCTATCATTATATACTATTTCTGATTGACATAAATTTTTATTATTCAAATAAAATTTTTTTGAATCTGAGTAAAGTGGAGTAATTTTACCAATAGAAACATAATTCACATTTAATTCAAAAACATTTACTTCTATTAAATTTTATTCTTTTTATGAAACTTTTTTAACCTATTATAATCATATGGAAATTCATCTAAGCCATCAGAAAGATCAAATTCATTTATGTATTCTTCTTTATTGTAATGACTTAGTCTTTCTTTGTGATATTTTGCAGGATGTAAATGTGCTATAATACTCCACAGAAAACAATAATCATCTTCATTTTTTATGTTGATTATTTGTGGTGAACTGAAAGGCAAAGGAACATAACTACCACCAGTATTATTTTTATATTTATCAATTACTATTTTCTTAGATAGTATTTTAACAAATCTCCAGCCAGATTCACGTAACTGGGCTTCAATTATACAATTTTCTAATTTAAGTATCATCGATTCAAATATGGGTTGTATATCATTTACATTATGAATTTCTTGTGAATTTGTAAAATGTCCTTGTATTATTTCTTCAGGAATTCCATCAGGTCCATTTTTTGTATAAAGTACTTCTACATTCATATAACATTTGAAAGATTTCTTAAATATTTTGAAAAAGTTTTTTAATACATTATAAAAAGTTTCATCGGTTTCATTATGTTCAACGGGCGAAGCCCTGGAACCTTCGGTTCGAACAGACTGATTAAATAAATATTTTATATCTGTTACCGCTTCATCGGTTCGTTCAGCTTCATCAAATTCATCAGTATCGCTAAATAAATATCTTCCATCTGGTACGGGCGAAGCCCTAGAACCTTCGGTTTGTAGGGTCTCATCTTCACTATTAAAAACTTTTTTATATTCCGAATGTGAATAATCATCAAACATTTTTTTAACTTTTATATCAGTAGGCAATGTTTCTAGATAGTTCTTATAACTATTTAATTTTAATATATTTCCTTCATCAACTCGTTTTACATTTTGTAAATGCAATTTACTATTTAAATGAGATTGATAACTTCTTTTTGTTTGCAACTTTTTTTTACATAAGACACAATAAAACTTGGTATTTTCCATTTTTTTTATTTTTTAAGGGAAAAATTTGTGTTTTAATTTTAGATATAAACATTCTAATATCAAGGACTTGAGAGTTATCATATATTATTATATATTTCACATTCTTAAGTTATTTTATTTTCTTTATCATATTAAGTTTAATCATATTAAGTTTTATCATATTAAGTTTCATCATATAACGTTTTATCAAAAGATAATTTAAATTTTGTTTCACTAACTATTGATTCTTCATCATCATCATCAATTGATTCTTCATCAACATCATAAATTGTTTCTTCATCATCATAAATTACACTTTTTGGTATACGATGCCCTTCCATGATAGGATACCATTCTCTTATTGGAATATCTAATTCTAAATTACATCTTTTATCTGATAATAATATAATAGAGAAAAATATTGGTCTTTGATCTCTTTTGGAAAATTTAATAACACCACCATAATCTGAATCACTTTTAGTTTTTATTAAAGATGATAAAATTTTAAATTGATTAGATGTAAATCCTAATTTAAATTTTGTAGACCCGACACATAGTTGTCTAACAGTATCTTCAACTATACCATCATTATTATTTTCAATTGTAAGAAAATGAAATTTAGATAAATTTTGATTATATGTAGTATTAATATCATGTACATCAGTATGAGATATAAATTTTTCTTCACTTAAATTTTTATAATTACTAATATTTTTATAATCTTTTTTACCATTTACACCTTTTTCAGATGTTACAGAATCATCATTTATATTATCATCATCTATATTATTATCATTATTATCGTAAGATTCTTTAAGATCGGGCAAAGCCCTAGAACCTTCAGTTCGTTTATTATGATTATGATTATGGTCATTGTTAATAGTATAAGGTGTTGTCCACATATAAAGTTTTTCTTGTTGAGCTAAACCATTTATATAAGATTTTAACAAATTAATATTTAAGTTTGAATGTAATCCTATATAAGTATCATCATCATATCTTTGCGGCATTTCTAATGTTTCTTGTTTATAAATTGTGTCTCTATAATAAACTTGACATAATAATTCTTCATTATGTTTTTTACTCTCTATGTGAATGTTATATTGATTTTGATCGTCAACAAATAATCTAATTTTTTCTTTGGAAAAAGATTTTAATTTTTTAACTAATTCTTTAATATTGATATAATTAATAATTTTATTTTCTATCCAATCAGTATTACTAATCGGCAAAACTGCTCTGAGAAACCCATATACATTATTATGACCTATTAAAACCATATTTTCTTTATTTAATTCAACATAAGCTACATCATTATATTTACTTACAATCTCCATAAATTTAATAAATGGATCACCTGGAAATAAACAATAATTAGTTTCTATAGAAGGTAAACCTTTAGTCTGTTCTCTAAATATTTCGGCTTGTAATTCAAACAAAAGATTAACATCTATACATGGATTATTATTATTATTATTATCAAAACATTTATTTTCAAATCCCGTTGATCTCGTCGAATAAGAAGAACAGGATGATGCGGACGAATATAATTTTTTTAAATTTGGTTTTTCCATTTTTTTTATTTTTATTAGAAAAAATTTTACTTTTTTATTGTTTTAAAAATGATGTTACCAAATGTTGGTGGAGGTGCATATATCCCGAATAATCGTGAATTAGAAATAGAGATAGAAAATTATATCATGAAAACTGGAGACGTTTTATCTGGTCCATTGCATCTTTCTATTCTTCCGCAACAAAATACAGAGTTAACAAATAAACAATATGTTGATACACAAATCAATGACTTAAAAGAAAAATATATAAACGATGTTTTGGTTCCACTGATGAATGAATTGAAGTTGCTTAAACTTAATGACAAATCATTAAACGAAAAACTATTAAAACTTGATAAAAAGGATAGAGAGCTAGAAGCAGATATAGCAAAACTTTTTAAAAAGATTTCTGAACAATCAAAAATTTTAATATTACTTTCTATAAATTTCAAATCTGCAGTCATTAAAAATAAACATCAGATAAAAATGTTAAAAGAACAATTAGAAGATGAAATAGAAAAACTACCTGAAAGAATTAAAAAAAATTTAAAACAGTTACAAGCTACATTCCAAAAAAGTGTTGATGAATTAAGTTCTAAAATTACTCAACAAATGAAAAAGATGAATAGAATAATAAATGAAGTAAACTCGCTTAATCAAAAAGTTGATGAAATGAAAACTCTTAAAATCAATTTAGAAAATGAATTAAAGAAAAATTTACAAGAAAACTCTAAAGAAAATAAAGAACAGTTAGATTCTGTTAAAAGACAATTAGATGTTCTTAAAATTAAGTTAAATGCACTCAAAACGGCATTGAAGATTAATCAGCAGAAAATGCAAGTTAATAGAAAAGAAATTAAAGTACATCACACGCTACTTGACGCAATAGACAAAGTGCAACAGTCAATTAATATGGTTATCTCGAAGTTGTTGTCCATTCACAAACGTAAATCTTAACACGTAGATATTTTTTCCCAAAAGTCAAATTTAATCCTAAAAAATGCCTATAATTTATAAACACAATCTTAAACATTTTGCTTCAAATCAAAAAATTGCTCATGAACCACGTATGAATCCTGTTTATCATTATGATAATAGAGAAACAGTCGGAACAGAAAAGTTCCTAGGCACCGCAGGTGCCGTTCACACGGAAGGAGCTGGGATCTTCTCTGGTATTGGAAGTATCGTTAACTTAATTAAAAATAATAAAGATTTGATTACATCTGCCGCAAAAGGAGCAGCTGCTATAGGTAGTACAGCTAGTGCAATATCAAATGCTGTTAAGTCTCAAAACGAATTAAAACAACTAGAAGCTATTCGTAAACTTAAGAATGATTCTGAAGAACTAAAAAAATTAAAAAAACTTTCAGATGAAACAAAAAATAAAATTGCTAACATAGCTGTGGATTCTGATAGTAAACATAATGAAAAAACAATTGAAGAAATAAGAGGTAATGGCGTGAGCAGCAACCTTCGGTTTAACCAGCAAAGCTGTAGCGGAGCTGGTCTAGCAAAATTCTAAAATTATGTTTTTTAGTAAAATTTTTTTAGTAAAATTTTTTTAGCAAAAATTTTCTTAGCAAAATTTTTTTAGTAAAAATTTTTTCTGTCTGTGAGAAAAACAAAAAGTCAAATTATTTTTTATAAAAATGTCTTCGCTTATCGAAAATAAATTTAGATTAGACGATCCTCCGTTCGTCAGTAATAATCAAAAAAAGAATGACTATATAAGAATTGCTATGAATCCCGGATCTTCCAGTAGAGTAAATACTGGAGGTGATTTAATTTTTGAAGTTGATAATCAGCAGAGTTATATATATCTACCTGATTCATTTTTACACTGTGAATATTCTTTGTATAGTGATGCCAATTTTACAACACCATTACCAGATACCGATAATATTGCATTAGAGAATAATTTCTTTCCAAGATTATTTACACAAATGCGTTTAGATGTTGCAACTCAAAATATAGAAACAATAAGTGATTCTCCAGGTGTAATTGATACAATGCTTAGATTTGTAACAATTGGTGAAAATAATAAAAAGTATGAAATCGAAGGTTGGTTTCCTGATACTAATGATGATATAATTGTTGATGATTTAACTCACGCTGGAACAGATGTAGCAGGAATTGCGAAAGATGTAGAAAATATTGCAAAACATTTAAATAAAACAAATAATGATGCATATAAAGAAAGACGTGAGTTTAACAAGAAAAGTAAACAGACAGTTAATTGGTCATTGTCTCCATTATTCGGATATTTAGATTATGACAAAATATCATATCAATTAAAATTTAAATTAATAATTCATCGTACAGCAAATAATGAATTAATCTTTTTTGGTAAGACTGGAAAAAAAGCATATTTAAAAATTGATAGACTTGAATGGTGGATTAAGCATATTACTCCTAGTTTAGAGATTGAAACAGCTATTGCAAAAAGATTAAATACTAACAAACCAATTCCAGTAAATTTTCTAAAGCGTACTGCTAGTTCAGTAACTTTTTCCGAACAAAGATTTAACTGGCATTTTACTAGAACTGCGAATACTCCAAGATATTTATTACTAACTTTTCAAAGAAATAATTCTCCAAGTTTTTATAAGAACAACAATCTTTTTCATATTAATACAATTCGAAGTTTACAAGTTTCATTAAATCAAACCCGATATCCAATTGATCCATTAAGATTCGATGATACCAATAATCAATTTATGGAAGGATATGATTCTTATCGAAATCTTTGTATAGAATTTGGAGTTGAACCACAATTAACTCCTGGAGATTGGAGACATTTATATCCTGTTTTCTGTTTCGATTTAAGTGCACAATCTGAAGATATTATCAAGACTGGTTGTGATGTAACAATTAATATTGAAAAGAAAGATTCCACAACTTCATTGATGGCTTATGGTTTATTGCTGGAAGATGTAAAATATTCTATTGAAATTCTTAATGGAAAGATGGTAAGGATAAGTTAATTAAAATTTTTTTCATAACTAGAATAGATTAAAAAATTCTTAACTAAAAATTTTTCATAACTAGAATAGATTAAAAATTTTCCTAACTTAAAATTTTTTTATTAAAAATGTCGCAAGCGAAAAGTAATATTAATAATAAAACTGTTGAATTGAAATTACGAAATATTGTTGACAAAAATACCCCTAAAACTATTACGATTAACAAAAAAAGTATTACATAAGTAAACCAATGATAGAGAATATTCAATTACAAGAAAAAAAGAATTGCGGGATTCTCCCATTAATTCCCCTAATAATAGGAGGCATAGCAGCAGCAGGAAGTGTTGCAGGTGGGACAGCTGGTATTGTCCAAGCAGTAAATAAAAATAAATCAGAGAAGGCAGCATTAGAAGAACAAAAACGACATAATAGAGAGTTATAGAAAGTTGCTAGGGGTGAAGGAGTAGTAGATAATTTTATTAGTAAATTAAAGTTAGTTGATGAAGGAAAACGAGTTATTAAAAATATTCTCCACAATGTTGATGATTTAATTGAAATTAAAGAAACTAAAGATGGTTCTGGAATATATCTAAGTCCTAGTATGATCAGGTAAAACATTTATTTTATCTTTTAAAATGAATTCTACAAATTCCGAAAATTTAATTAAATTAAAAATTTCTAATTTAGATTTATTGAATTATCTCTTAAACAAAAATAAAACTCAAATTGTCAGCATATTGGAGGTGACAAGAACAAAGTTCCATACCACTTCGGTGGTGACAAGAACAAAGATCCATACCACTTCGGTGGTGATATACAAAAACATTAGAAAACTTTCCTGGCTTTATTTGGAGTAAATATTCGAAAGAAAAACATCTTCCTGGTCATTCATATACCGGTCCAGGAACTCGATTAGATATAAGACTAGATGAGAATAATAATCCGAAACCAGGTGAAGAACCGATAAATAGAGTAGATGCCGCAGCTTACAGGCATGATTTAGCTTATCGAAATCATGATCTAAGTTCTCGACATGCAGCTGATAAGAAGATGATTCAAGAATTAGATAGTATTCAAAATCCTGCATTTAGAGAAAAAATTGAAAGAATGTTTGTTAAGAAAGCTTTACAAGCTAAAATATTATTCGGCCAGGGTTTAAATGAATCGACAGCAAAGCTGTCTGAGAGCAACGCTCGAACCTACGCGTCCGAAATCCACAAGGAATATAGAAGACCTAAATATTTATTGAAAGTAAAAGTATTTAATAAAGATGATATTTGGAGTGCTGATCTAATCAATATGCCGAATGAAAGAGGGTTTAAGTACGCATTGACCGTTATAGATTTATATACACGATACGCTTGGGTAAAGCCTTTAAAAAATAAAAGTGGTCTGTCAGTTAAATATGCGTTTGAAGAAATCTTTAAAGAAAGTAAAAGAAAGCCAAAAAAATTGTTTGTTGATAAACGGTCGCAATTTTATAACCGAAACGTTCAGCCACTATTTGAAACTGTTTATTCAACTGAAAATGCAGGGAAGGCCGTAGTGATAGAAAGATTCAATCGGACGTTAAAAAATAAATTATTCAAGAAATTTACTGAGCAAAGAAATCAGAAATGGTTGAAGATATTACCAGGAATTGTAGAAGAGTACAATAATAAAGTTCATTCTAGTATTGAAGAAACTCCAAAGAATGCTTCTGTCGACCCTGACTTGATAAGAAAAAAAATATTCGAGAATAATAATTTGAATGAGAGTAATCCGAATTTGCAGAAATTTAAGCCAAAATTTAAGATTGGAGATAGAGTTAGAATATTTAAATATAAGAATAAATTTGAAAAAGGCTTTATTGGCTATTGGACTAAAGAAATATTTGAAGTTTCTAAAATAAATCAAAGTTATCCGATTACTTACGAAATCAAAGATTTAGATTGTGAAGATATCAGAGGCCGTTTTTATCAAAATGAATTACAACGAAGTGATTTTTAATTATCATTATTATTATTATTAGGCGTAGCCATAGAACCTACGGTTCGTTCAATTCTAACATAATATCAAGAAATGGCACTCCTTCTTGCAATTTAAATAAGACATAAAGACATAATTGACCACAGTAAGTAGTTCCCGGTTTTTGAATTTGAAACGTATTGTATGTTCCCGTTCCAAGTAATTCTTTTACTTCATTTGTAGGTGGAAGTCCGTATGAGTCAAAATAGTAATTAGAACAGTTTATATTTCTTTGTCCTGCTGACCAATGTACGCCTTTTTCATCTGACGTATGAAGATTTGTTATGAAATTTACAGTTTGAACTTTGTTCCGGGAACTGAAGGTTCCTGTTGGCTTATTTTTTAGGAATTGTAATTCGTCTCTCATTAGAACATGAAAATTCTTTATTCCTAATCGATTAGCGATTTTCTTTAGGTCGAAATTCGTTGTCGTTTGTGTTCCATATAATTTCAAAAACTCATTTATGTTGCTCATTTTATAATAAAAAAATTTCTTAAGGGACCCCTAGAAGTCAGAAGGGAGGGGGTATTGATTTAAAACTGTTCTCTAATGATGTCTTTCCTTACTACTTGGGGGGTATTGATTTAAAACTGTTTCATAATGATGACTTTCCTTACTACTTGGGGGGTATTGATTTAAAACTGTTCTCTAATGATGACTTTCCTTACTACTTATTCGATTTTGAAATGATTTAATTTAGATTAAATTAAAACGTTACATTGTTGCATTGTATTAGTAGAGTTAGTGTTTCGCACATCTTTTATCAATAGTAACCCATTACTCATCAATATGTGAAAATTCTTTATTCCCAATTGCTTAGCAATCTCATTTAAATCGAAAGTCGTAGTTTGTTTGCCGTATATTTTTTGGAAATCTCTAATGTTTCTCATTTTTATAGAAGATAAAATGTTTCTATTATATTCCCCTAAATGAGAAATTAAAAACAACACATGGATATTTCAATTTGGTTACATCCACTTTGCATACATTCAATTTGGATACATTGAAATACATGTAAATTTGTCCACGGGTGGACAAGGTTTCATTGGTTGAAACACTCTATTGTATTTACATGTGCAAGAGGAAATAACATTGCATATAAAACAGGAAATAACATTGCATATAAAACAGGAAATAGCATTGCATATAAAACCGACAGATACAAGTTTTCTAAACAATGGGATTTCTGTCCACGGGTGGACAAGGTTTCATTGGTTGAAACACTCTATTGTATTTACATGTGCAACAGGAAATAACATTGCATATAAAACAGAGGGGTTTCAAGAATGATAAATTTTCTTCACAGCGCGTCTAATGTTAACGCGTTGTTTTGATTAGTTGAATGGCGCAGTATTTTAGCTGAATGGCGCACCATTATTCAAAAGAATATAATGAAATGGCATAGGTCGAACATTGAAAATAAAGTGTCTTGCGGCCGTATCGCAATAACAATAGCGGAGTTTAACATCCAAATTCCATTGAATATGTCAGCGCGGTATTATCGCTAAATGACGCACCATTGTTTGGGAGAAGAATGGAATCATTTGGAATGACACATAATTGCTTTACACAATGAAGTCAATCTTTCGATAACGTTAGGTCGTGACTTTTAAAGTACAAGACAAACAGACACCCAACAAAGCGTAGGAAATTTGTCTGCTAATTTACCTAATTTCATAACAAATGAAAATTCGGTAATTGATCACTATAAAAATAAGACTTGTCATTATCACAAACAGAGAGCAGATAGTGCTTACCGATAAAAATTTTACACATAACACTGAGTGAATTGTTTCTTTTTTCATGCAACAAGAATTTGTGTAAGTTTACAATTGTATTATTCTCTCCACCATTTGGCTCTATGAAATCACTCAAAGTATCTGTAAATTCATGCCTCTCAAAATATATTCCTGTTGAATTCCTCCCGTAATTTTTTCATCCTCCCTGGCAACGATTGTTTTCTTCTATCTTCAAATTGATCTTGACTCATTTTGAGAAATATATGACGAGAGCGTTTTGACACAACCTTCACTGACAAAAAACACCGTTAAATTAAATAAGTCTTCAGCACAATTGTTTGAAATAGCCATATCGATTATTGTTGTTGTGTATTGTTACACGGCATTGCAGCCGGAGTAGGATTTGCTGGTTATATATTCCACGTCTTACAAATGTCTAAGTGGGTGCAGCAGCTGTTTGTTCTTTCATACATTGTTTCCTTTCAAATGTTTGAGTGGGAAGTCACAGCTCTTTACACTGAAATGCCTTTTCTTCATAAATGCGAGAAGCAGATGTTCTCTACAATTGAGTGTTTATCTGAGTGCAAAGCAGTAGATAAATTGTAAGAACGCCAGGAACGGTCATGATTTTGGGAGCAAAATGTCATAATCACAAATTTTGAGATTCTCAACTTTTATGATTTTCGGTGTCCTGGAACGGTCATGATTTACAAGGTAAAAATTGTAATTCACAAATTTTGAGATTCTCAACTTTTATGATTTTCGGTGTCCTGGAACGGTCATGATTTAAGCGAGAAAATTGTAATTCTCAAATTTGAGATTCTTAACTTTTCTGATTTTTTCGGTGTCCTGGAACGGTCATGATTTAAGCGAGAAAATTGTAATTCTCAAATTTGAGATTTTGAAAAATTTGAAAATTGGGTATTTTTAAAAACACCCAAATTTGTGAATTTAGGTCTTCATAACCTGAAAAAGGGTTCAAATTCATGAATTTATGTCGTTTTTAAAAAGTACCATTTTTGAAAAAATGGTACTTTTTGAATGGACTAAATTCATGTATTTAGGTCTTAAAAACCTGAAAAAGGGTTCAAATTCATGAATTTATGTCGTTTTTAAAGATACTATTTTTTTGAATTTTATGGTGTCCTGGAACGGTCTTTTGCCCATTACTGTGATGTTGCTGCTATTTCAAAACATAACTCGGGACACAATATTATCGTAACCGTAATTGATATTTACTCGCGTTATGCGTGGGCTCAACCTTTAAAAACTAAAGAAGGTAAACGAGTAGCAAAGGCATTCCAGTCAATTTTCCGAGAGGGTCGTATTCCAAAGAGAATTCAGAGTGATCAATGAAAAGAGTTCGAAAATCAGCATGTGGGAAGATTATTTGAGAGATATGATATTGAGCTGTTTAGTGTAAAGAGTGTTTATAAGGCTGCACTAGTTGAACGTTTTAATCGCACATTAAAAAATCACTTGTGGCGACATTTCACTGCCAACTTAACACAAAATTGGACAAAGGTTTTACAAGATACGCTTTATGCCTACAATCACTCTATTCCTCTCTTATCTACTGTCGGAAAATCTTTTTTTTTTTTTTATTTTTTTTTTTTTTTTTTTTTTTTTTTTCTTTTTTTTTTTCTTTTTTTTTACTATTTTTTATTATTTTTTGTTTTTTTTATTTTTTTAATTTTAAGTTTTCATACTCTTATTTTTTTCCTTTTTTTTTTTGTTGTTATTTATATTATCTTCTTTTTTTTTTTTTTTTTTATCTCTTTTATTCTAATACTTTTATTTTTTTTATCTAGTTTTTCTTTTTTTTTTTCCATTTATTTTCTTTTTTTTTTTTTTTTTTTTGTTTACTTTATTTTTTTTTTATTATTCGTTTTATCTTTTCAGTTTTCTCCTTTTTTTTTTTTTTTTTTTGTTATTAATGTTTTTATATTTTTCCTATTTATTTTTTTATTTTTTTTTTTTTTTTTCTTTTTAACTTTTTTTTATTTTTTTTATTTTTTTTTATTTTTTTTTTTTTTTTATTTATTTTTTTGTATTTTGTTTTATTTCTTTTTTAATCTATATTTAATTTATTATTTTTTTATTTTTTTATTTTTTTTTTTTTTATTTTTATGTTTTTTGGTTTTTGTAATACTAATTATTCTTTTATTTATTACTCTTTTTATCTTGTCTTTTTATTATTTCTTTTCATATTTTTCTGTATCTTTTTTATATTCTCTTTATGTTTTTTTATTATCTTTTTCTTAATTTTCTTTTTTACTTATT